>JXCR01031633.1:32645-45248 GCA_002079205.1 Phalaenopsis hybrid cultivar | reverse complement strand
GAGGAGAACCTCGGTGACTTCCCAAGCTATCCTAATATTTGGCTTCAATTTTGAGGAGAAATATTTAGGTGTTTCATCCTGCCAATTTTATTAGTTAGGGCTTACATTCATGTGAAATGATCACACAAATAGCCTGGAAGATGTGAGGGTTTAGGTCGTGACAAACGACAACCTTAGAATCCTAAGACAAGTTAGGGCTTATATTGTATAGCAAGGCTATGCAAAGGCCTAATAATAAGGTGAGGATTTACGTTGCATAAGCAAGCAACCTCGAAGTCCTATGACTTTGTTGTTGAAGTCTAAGGAAGGAGGATTGGCTTAGCTGGTGAAGATAGGTTTTGCTGTTGAAGATCGTCGTGCTGCCCACCAAGCTAGCTCCAAGCTCCTTAGCGCGATATGTTTGAGTTATCTAGTGTGTCAAGTTATAACATTAAATCAGGTGCCCATATGGTTGAAGTTCTTTAAATTTTATAAGGGCATAATAAATTTGATTGGAGCGACACCGATTAGGATCCTACGGTTCCCTCGTTCCGACATCACTATTTTTTATTGGATTCACTTAGTCTAAATAATTTACTAAACTCAACTTAATGAGTTCCATAATTTCATTTAGGCCGTGGGAAGCCTCATTAGACTACTAAACTCAACTTAATGAGTTCCATAATTTCATTTAGACTGTGGGAAGCCTCGTTAGCAATCACTAAACTCAACTTAATGAGTTCCATAATTTCATTTAAACCGTGGGAAGCCTCGTTAGCAACTGTTAATGAGTTCCATAATTTCATTTAAACCGTGGGAAGCCTCGTTAGCAACCATAGGTTACCTTCTTCGAGGGATTCCAGATCATCCAATAGAGACATCTTAATTAAGTTGAAGTTGTGGTTTTTGTGTGATGTTTGTAATTAAATTTAAGTTGTTTTTATATCTTGAATGTTGTGGCGGTGAATTTTATCTTGGTTGATTTTAGTTTTGGTTTTGGTTAAAGTTAACATGCAAGTTTATGTAAGTAAATGCAAGCATGAAACATGTAAGGAAAAGACAGAAAAAGACGGTACTATAAACTGTAAAAGCGTACCTTGTGAGTCTTCTCGTTCCACCACCTGAAACTTGAAAATGCATGTGAGGGCATTTATGAAGAGCAGGAAAAGTAGAGTTCTTAGGGGTTTTCCAAACTCTATGTTGTTTTTTGGTAAGTCCTTAAAAGTTTAATTAACGATGATTTCATTAAGCAAAAAATATTGTTTAATAGGCCTCTGAGGTATCCAACAAGTTAGGAGTGGGAAGCAGGTCCATGCCTCCCTCTCATCAACTAGTAAAAAGCCTAGAGTCCATTTAAACTTATAATGTTGATTGTTCATCCTGTAAATATCCTTAATGCTCAGTGAACATTGATGTCCCAATTATCCCTAAGAATAGAGTAATTATCACTTATCATTCAATTTAAGAATTATGTGGGTGAAGACCCTTGAAGGGGCAAGTGAGTGTAATTTGGACACTTACTGTGGGTGAAGACCCTTAAAGAGGCAAGTTAGTGTAATTTGAACACTTAGCAAAATTTTTAAACCTAATTGGGCTTAGTGGTGTTTCAAGGATGTTTGATTTAGTTATATTTATTTCTCTAATCCTCATAATTGGGCTTAGTGGTGTTTCAAGGATGTTTGATATAATTATGTTTATTTCTCTAATCATCATTTAGTTTATGAGGACCCTTAAAAGGGCAAGTTAGTGTAATTTGAACACTTAGCCAAATTTTTAATCCTAATTGGACGCCTTAAAGGGGCAAGTTATTGTAATTTGAACACTTAGCCAAATTTTAATCCTAATTGGACTTGCGAAGGGGAAGTTAGTGTAATTTGAACACTTAGCCAAATTTTTAATCCTAATTGGGCTTAGTGACCCTTAAAGAGGCAAGTCAGTGTAATTTGAACACTTAGCCAAATTTTTAAACCTAATTGGGCTTAGTGGTGTTTTAAGGATGTTGATTTAATTATGTTTATTTCTCTAATCCTCATTTAGTCAATTTTTGATTTAGCCTAAGTCAACGCTAAGCCCTTTAAGACCTAGGTGAGTGTCTTAATTAGATAGTTAAGTCTTAAGTAGTCATGATTCATGATTTGAATTTTATTTGAAAGTCAACATAGGGGTATTAAATTGATTAATTATTGGCTTCGAAAGTCATACCCCTAAGTCTAGGATCATTTAATTTTAATAAGCTTCCAAATTTTGATTAATTTAGAAATTTTATTAATCTTAATTAAGAAAGTGAGATTGGTTTCTACCAATTAACCCCTTTGTATTACAAGCATCAATTAAATTGATTAAGATCACAGGTTACCCATTCCCCTCCTTGAATTATGCCTAAATGTTAATTAAGGCAAGATTTCCAAAATTACACATTTGCCCCTAAGGCTCTAACGCTTCATAATTTGTCAAATTCAATTTAAATGACTTTGAAATTTTTATCCTACCCCAATCATGGGTCCATTAAGACATCAGAGAAGAAAATGTGATTTTTCAAAGTTTAATTTAATTTATATAATTATTTTAATGCAAAAATAGGATTTTTCAAAGAAAATTCCTAACTTGACCAAGGAAATATATAATCCCATGAAATTTTTACTGAAGGTAGACCTAGATGAGAGAAGCGTTTCAATCAAATTTCATAATTTTTTGAATTCTCTGTGATTTAATAAAATTATTTTAAGTTCTAGGTTATTTAATAAAAATTAAATATTTTAATTGGTGAAAATTAAGTTTTGTATTTTTTAAAAATCTTCCTAAGGTCAGAGAACTTAGATGTGATAATTTTATGTTTTTTTGATTTTTCATTGATTTATTGGAATTATTTTAATGAAAACTCATTTTTAGCCTTTTAAAAATTATTTTAAAGCTTTGAAAATAAATATCTTTATTTAGAAAATCAGAAAAAATATTCTAATTGCTCCTAAGTGATTAGGAAATAATTTATAACAAACATGAGTTTTATTATTTTTATGATTTTTATGAATTTTTAATTATTTAAATATTTAGAATAGGCTAAAGATCAAAATTTTATCTTAAATATCATTTTATTTTTGGAAAATACCCTTGATTACAGAGAACTCAAAAAACTAAGTTTCATAATTTTTTCAGTTATATTTTGATTTTTTAAAAATTATTCACAGAGAACTCAAAAAACTAAGTTTCATAATTTTTTGAGTTATAGTTTGATTTTTAAAAATCATTCAAGTGTGAACTCAAAAAACTAAGTTTCATAATTTTTTTAGTTATATTTTGATTTTTAAAAATCATTTAAGTGTCAAGAAACTAAGTTTCATAATTTTTTGAGTTATATTTTGATTTTTAAAAAATCATTCAAGTGTTAAGAGTGGATATTTATCTTTAAAAATCAACTTAAGTTATCAAATGAACTCAAAATATTTTGAACTTTTTATAGTGAGTTCTCTAGATCATAAATTTATCTTTAAAAATCAATTTAAGTTATTAAATGAACTCAAAATATTTTGAAACTTTGATGACTATCTTTAAAAATCAATTTAAGTTATTAAATGAACTCAAAATATTTTGAAACTTTTATGACGTGTTCTCTGGATCATCAATCACAGTGGAAATCAAAGATCAAGTCATTTAAATATTTATATTTTTCAAAATTATTTATTGTAGTGATTTAGTATTTGAAAAATTTAAGGATGTTTTAAATGACTTGACCCATGAAATTATTTTTAAAGGTTTCTCTGGTCATAGTAGACCTTCCAAAATTTTCTTGGGATTTAATAATCAATATGCTAATTTCCATGATTATTTTAAAGAAATGATGTGAAATAACTTGAAAATATAGATCTCTATATAGGAACCTCATCTGACTTCGAAAAAATCAGAGAGTATTCCCCATTATAGAGGCTACAATATGTTAAAATTTCAAGCCAAGGTGATGTGTCAATATGCATGGAGAATCGAATGATTTCAAATAGTATTTAATTAATTAAAAATATTTTATGCATCAAATGACTTGAAAATTATCCCACATTATTCTCCTCTGTTTACTGAGCAAGAAGGTATTTTTATTTATTTTTGTGATTTTTCTACACAAAGTTATGTATTTTTGAAGTTAAGGGTATTTAAATAAATAGGAAAAAGCTCTATTTATCTATTTAAACAGCGCGTGCTGACTAGATCCTAGACAACTCTGAAGGCGTGCGTGGCGCGCTCTAGTTGGACGCCGCCGTCCACGTAGCTTGCTGACTTGGCCAGCTGTTTATGTCCCAAAGCGCTGTCCGGCTCGATCTCCCCCGTCCATTTGATACACGCTTGATCAAACGGCTCCCCGTCATCATCCCCGATAGAATGATCCCGTGCCCGTCCAGACTAAAACCTTAAGATCTCGGCCTAGAATCAACCAAATCACTTCGGGTTTGATCCTATGGACTCGTCTAAGTGAGACGAACACATCCATACGACTAAGGTACCATGAAATCAAGCTTAAGTAAATGGAGAATCAAAATAAGCTCGGGAGGAGGAGGAGTTTTATGCCATTGCTCTGAGAAGGGAGGCTTCAATCAGAGGTGCTCGGCATGTTCGTTGGGGTCCAAGGAGGCTAGGGATTGAGTCTGAGAAGGGAGGCTTCAATCAAAGGTGCTCGGCACGTTCGTTGGGGTCCAAGGAGGCTAGGGATTGAGTCCCTAACCTTGGTGTGAAGCAGAGGTGCTCGACACTTTCTTTGGGGTCTAAGGAGGCTAGGGATTGAGTCCCTGGTCTTGGTGTAAGTCTAGGTATGAATTCCACCAAGCTCGATTTCAGGTGTTGGTCTAGAGCTATGGTAGAGGCTCTGTGGGAAGGGAATTAGATCTGGCTTTGGCTTCTCTCACTCTTGTGAAGGTGTAGGCACAAGCAATTGAAGTTTGGTGAAGTGTGGAGGTGTATTGGGTTCTGTCGTGATTTATGGCAGGATTTAAAGCTCAAAATTGAGCTCCAGCAATGGGAATGGATGATGGAAAATGGTTGGGATGCAATGAGGGGATCATAGGGAAGCTCTGTGTGAAGTTTGGAGAGGCCTCTCTGAGAAATTTTCATCACACCTCCCATGGTCGTGGGAGGTGAGTTTTTATAAAAGCAGCCATGGGGTGGCTCTCAGGGCATAAGTTTGGGTGCATTGTGGTGCTTAGGTGGAAGGCAGAGGAGCTCCATAGTTTGATTTGGATGAGCTGGCCTTTAGGTTTGATTTGGATGAGGTTCCATGGGCGTGGCTCTAGGTTTTGGGCTTTCCAGACCACTAGGCTGGCCGGCCAGCCAGGGGGAGGTGAGCTAGGAGCTCAGGGAACCCAGAGGAATCCATCACAACAATTTAATGCAAATGTGCTTTGATTTGGCAAAGATATCTTAAGCATGTATATTTGGCAAAGATATCTTAAGCATGTGCATTTTTGGAAATAAGATCCCTTAATTTGGGGGAACTTTGGTCCATGGATTGATTTAGGTGGTGTCATGGTGTTTGGACTGGTCACTAAGTCCAAGTTGTGGTGGAGTTAATTTGTTTCATGGTGTTTGGACTGGTCACTAAGTCCAACTAATGGCTGTGGTGGAGTTAATTTGGTGGCTTTAGGGTGGTTAGGTCACATTTAGTGTATGGGTCCAAGTGGGTGCAAATGACCAAAACTTGGGTTTAGGCTAGGTTAGCCATGTCAATTGGCTCAATTGATAGTTGTAATTGTTGTAGATGATCACAAGGAACAACTTTGGTTAAGGATGGAAGTCGTTTTGAGTTCAATTGAAAGGTCAATTTGATGGAATTTTGAATTTTATTCAATTTGGTCATGTTGGGCTAGGCTTGGGTCTAGCTTGGGTTAGCCTTGGGCTAAGTCAAAATTGATTATTGTAAATGGTCAATAGGAACCTCATGAAGAGTTGTCAACATGAATTGTATCCAATTTGGAGGTTAAGGCAATCAATTGGGTGAAATTTAGGGACTTAGCCAATTTGGGGCTATGTTTGGGAATTTTGGATTTATGCCAAAATCAAATAGATTTGAGGCTTCAAAAATGCCAACTAATTGTTTATTTTGATGTATAGGAATGTTATAAAAATTTTTATACATTAATTGAGGCCAATTGACTAAGCTATGGGTTCAATTTGGTGAGATTAAGTTATATGGTAATAATTGGGGCTTTGACCCAAGTCAAAATTAGGCTCAAATCATGGACCAATTGAGCTTAGATTTGGTTTAATTTGGTCATATAAGAAGTGAATTTGAGTTTAGGATTGGAATTGTGGTCAATTGAGACCCAATTGATGGACATTTGAGATGGATTTGGGGAAATTTGAGTCTTTAAAGGGCAATTTGGGGATTTTTGTTAAAGATAGTCAAATTGGCCAAATTGGGTCATGGGGTAGTTGAGAGAAATGAAATTGAGAATATTTGGGATTTATTGGGATTTTCTGGGAACTTTTGGAGTTTTGAGCCCAAGAGGGGTATTTTGGTAATTAGGGGGTGTTTTAGGGGTAAAAGGCCAAGATGGGTATTTTGTTAGAGTTGAGGTACCAATCATCACCAATAAGCCATGGACCAATGGAAACCCCATTTTGGGTCCTCTATGTAGTGGTTCTAGCCAGACCATAGCCCTAGGGCAAGTAGGTTTAGGGGACCATCTACATGACTATCCCAAAAGATCAATGGATCTAGGCTAGAAATTTAAGTTCAGGGTTGTGAGTGATTGTGGGTTTGGATGAGTGTAGTGAATTCCTTAGCTCCACACATACACCCAGGGCTCAACCCTAAAGTCCAGCAATCCTAGGGGTGACTCATCCTGAGTTTCCCCCATAGTGACCCCACCTACTAAGTGTTTAGAGGTTAGGACAAATATGTGGAACTTCAAGTTCAGTGGAGAAGGGTTTGGAATTTCTAGTGGTGAGGGTTCCATGTCTAGTTTTCTAGGAATAGTCAACAGGAAAAGTCCTATGACTAGACCCTAGGCTACTAAAGAGGAAAAACTAAACCTCAACCAAAAATAAGGTCAACATGTACTATGTGATGTATGAAATGTATGTGTAGGTGATATCCAATGTATGCTTGTATTAGTTAGGATATGGTGTCTACGGTGTAGTGTTCTATCTGTTCTTTTGTGAGCGTAATATATGTGCAGTGTCTGTAGTATCTGTTATTTTGTTAGTGTAGTATATGTTCCCTTGTGATTACCGATTCTCGAAATTTTTGAAAAAGGGTTAGAGCTGTTAATGATCTAGGAGTGAAAGGGCATCACACTAATTGAATATTGATTTTATATTTCAGCTATAAACTAAGCTGTCAAATGGTTCTCTTGCATCATTGCCTGTTACCCCTCGTCTCAAACTAATAGGCCGCCTTAATATTTCATATGCTTATTTTATAAGGTTTTAGAATTTTTTTAATAAAGAGTTGAAAGAAAAAAAATATACATATCATTTGCTTCTCAAAAAATAAAATGAACAAAATCTAACACTGTAGCTAAAGTAAATATTATTGAATGAGATAAAATTTAACATGGAATGTAAAATCTATGGCATTATCAAATAAACTTGAGCTCGGCAAAGTAATTAAACACAAGCCATTAATGAGTAAACCAAAACCTGTAAAACCTCAAAATTAAACTACGTGAATGTTAAATTAAAGAACAAGACTAAGCCACCATCAAGAGCCAAAACCGAGCAATTAAAAGGATTAAAGCCATACCAACTCATCACCAAAAGCTCAAAAATCAAAATACAGCAAGGCTTACATCCGAACTGAAATACTGCAAGGCTTACAAATGAATGGAGCCACTAACAATGGTAAGTATCAACATCTACCCACAAAAATCTAACTTCTAAAAGCCCCAAAATCAAAAAGAAGTTTTTTAAATTTGTCTCAAGTAAGAAAGCAACAGAGAAGCCTAAAGTAAAGCCCCCGAAACTTTTTTTTTAAAAAAACTTGAATATCAAATCAATTTAGCAAGGAAACCGCAGCCATAGAGCTAAACAGCTCAAAAATGCTTTGTATAAAGCCTGTGTAATTAAGAAAATCGCTAGAAAACGAAAACAAAAAATGAACAAAGGTCAAGCCACAAACAAACCAGAACAGAGCCTGGCAAGGAATGAGAGTATAACATAATTTCAAAAAAAAAACTGAGCTTAATTTTAAGCCAAATCGAGCCCAACATAGAGCTAAATTAAGCCCAACAGATGACCAAATGAATGAGTCACCACCAAGCCAAAGCCGAGCCACCAAATAGCTACATGAATCATTAAACATTTTTAATATTTAAGTTCAAATGAAGGGAACAACAGGAAGCAAAACTGAGCCCAACATAAGGGCTAAGCCGAACTACGAAGAAGAAGCAAAACCGAGCCCCAAGTTGATATTCCAAAACACCAAAGTACTCCAATGGCCTATACTTGAGCAAAGGGACAAATGAAAACACGAAACCAAACTCCAAAAATTAAATGAATCCACAAACCTTCATTTGAAAATAGAGAATAATCAAGGAGCTTAAAATAGAGCCTCCAAAATCAAGTAAAACCAAATGCCCAACCAAAGAACAGAAACCAAAACCGAACCCCAGCAAGAAGCAGGGACTTAAACCGAGCCCCAATCACTAGGCAAAACTACAACCTATCACAAGGCAGAACTGAGTTTAGTATAGGGGTCAAAACCGAGTTTAATAGAGAGACCATATTAAACCACCAAAGGTCAAAACAGAGCCCCAATTACATGGCAAGACTACAACCTCAAATCTGATATTAAAACCAAAAGAGAAAAAAATGATCTCAACATATATATTCAAAATAGGAGTAACAAAGAAGACAAGAAACCAGCCTCCAGCCAAAATAAGCCAAACCAAGGCCCAACAAAGGAGGTAGCAATAAAATAATGTTTTGAATGCAACCCAATTATGGAAAAGGAACTGAACCAAAACAAATCTCATATAGAACTAAAATTAATCTCATACAAAACCAAACCAAATCTCAGATCAAAACTGAACCTAGCACAGGGGCCAAATTGAATCACCCAGAAAAATAAAACTGAGCTTCAATCATAAGGCAAAACCAATAAGAATTTCAAGTGTAATAAAAGCCAAACTGAGCCACCAAATGGCTATCTATATTATTAAAACAATTCCAATATTGAAGTTCAAATAAGGAGAGCCAAAGTGATTCTAAAGAGAGATTAAAATTTCTTATCTACTTTACAAATATTTCATAACTAAAATGAGATGATTAAGAAAAACCCCGAGGCAAAAGCTTCCAACAGTAAGCTCCACTAATTTTGTATCCTAAATCTTCCAAACGAAAAGGTCCACCCGAGACTCTCCACGAGCAAATCTCAGAGAACCCAAAGCCAACTTCCAACAACAGAAACCTCAAATTGCTCAAGAAAACAATAATCAACTTCCAGAGAAGAGCGAAGGAACGAGACCAAATGAAATTTCTCAGAAATTCCTGACTAAACAAAAAGAATCATAATCTCTTCTTCAACTATTCCCCTCAAACCGGTATTTATAGCCAGAGATGAAAGAGGGGCTCATTGAGAAGGCTCATGTATTTTGAGTGGGAAAGTTTGTTAAAAATAGGACACCAACGGAGCTACCGGCTACGAGAGTTCGTCAATGAAAGAGATGACTGACAGACTGGCAAGGAGACCCCATGGTCTGGCTAGGGCTAAGAACAAGGGCGTGGAGAGAGGAAGGGAGCGTATGTGAGGGAGAGTTTAGATTTAGGATTTAAATAAAAAACTTTTTTTTAATTATTAAAAAAAGATTTTTATTATTTTGTTTTTTTGAAGGAAAATGTTAAATTTTGCGTAATTCATTTGTGCGCGGCGCTCGAACAAAATAGGTGTCATTTCTAACTAAAATTAACTTCCCGGACGCAACAACGTAGTTCATTTTGTCATCCAAAGCCACGCATACAAAGTGATTGATGATCGCTCCAAATTAAATTTGATTCGCACATGGCACGACAAACAAAATTATTTTGGCCCGATCAGAGCTGCTTAACGGCTAAGATGAAAATATTGACCGATCCCAGCTTAAGCAACAACCAAAGTCAAATATGACACTTGTAGTGGTAAGTCAAATGTCGCACACGCCATAGTGTCTACCTATGTCTTTTAAATTTCTATAGGAGTTCATTTAGAGATTCAATATATAGACTTTTTGATCGACTCAGTCAAATGTTGAGGATCTGAAATTGTCCATATGAAACTGTAATGAACGAAGAAATGGCTTGAGTTTCAAAGGGGTTTGGGTCCCAGTCTAATCCTCTAAGAGACTCAAAATAGAGAAATCTTAAGGCTAGATTCTAGGGTATTTAGAGAAGAGAAAAGAAGACCTCAAAATTGAGGTCAACGAATGGACCCTCAATAGGTGTGGTGTGTTACACAAGCACGACGCACCTATTGGCGTTGACCGAAATGATCAACCTGATTTTTCAAGAATGTCCAAGTAACCATACTTTGGACAAATCAAATGTCAAGTTCGAAGTGAGGTGGAGTATGATTTTTGCTGGGGATGAGTAAATGAATTTTCAAACAGTTGTAGAATTTGAATTTTTGAATGATTTCAAATGTCAATTTTTAAAGTATATGCAAAAGAAATATTTAGAATTTGTCAATGACATTAAAGAATGTATGGAGAAAGGAATAAAAAATATGACCCTGATCCCACAGAATGTGGAGAAAATAAGTGAAACAAATAAAGGACTATGTCAACTCGGAATACCGTTGAGGAGGTTACATCCGAGCAGAAACTAGTCGAACAAAAAAATATCGTCTGTTGTCTTAGGATTTAGTACGGGGTTAGAAGTAAAACTCCATACCCAACCTAAGTGAAACAGAGGAACTTAAACAACTCAGAATATCACTGGGAAGTTACATCCGAGTTAAGAGATGACAGGAGAATATATGTCATGCTAGGATGGAAAACACTGAGACTCACATCCAACCTAAGTGGTGACAAAGGAAATATGTCTGCTACATTGAGGAGGAAAGCACTAGGATGCACATCTAACCCAAGTGGTAGCAAAAAGATCAGATTGAGAAGGAAAGCGCAGAGACTCATATCCAACTCAAGAGATGATCAAAGGGATCAGAATTTAGGTACTGACCCCGAAATGAGAGTTAAAATTTGGGTATCAACCTTAAGAAGAGAATCAGAATTTATGTACAGATCTCGGAGAAAGGGAATCAGAATTTAGGTACTGCCCCAAAATGAGAGTTGAAATTTGGGTATCAAACTTGAAAAGAGAATCAGAATTTAGGTACCGACCTTGGAGAAAGGGAATCAGAATTTAGGTACTGACCCCGGAATGAGAGTTGAAATTGGGGTATCAACCTCGAAAAGAGAATCAGAATTTGGGTACCGATCTCAGAGAAAGGGAATCAAAATTTAGGTAATGACCCCAAAATGAGATTTGAAAGTTGGGTATCAACCTCGAAAAGAGAATCAGAATTTAGGTACCGATCTTGGAGAAAGGAAATCAGAATTTAGGTACTGACCCCAAAATGAGGGTTGAAATTTGGGTATCAACCTCGAAAAAGAGAATTGAAATTTTGGTACCGACCTCAGAGAGAGGGAATCAAAATTTAGGTACTCACCTCAAACTAAGAGTTAAAATTTGGGTATCAACCTCGAGAAGAGAATTGAAATTTAGGTCCGGATCAAGGAGAAAGGGAATCAAAATTTAGTTACAGACCCCGAATTTGAGGGTTGAAATTTGGGTATCAACCTCGAAAAAGAGAATCAGAATTTAGGCACCGACCTTGGAGGGAGGGAATCAGAATTTAGGTACTGACCCTGAAATGAGAGTTGAAATTTGGGTATCAACCTCAAGAAGATAATCAAAATTTAGGTACCAATCTCAGAGAAAGGGAATCAGAATTTAGGTATTAACCCGAAATGAGAGTTGAAATTTGGGTATCAACCTCAAGAAGATAATCAAAGTTTAGGTACCAATCTTAGAGAAAGGGAATCAGAATTTAGGTATTGACCTGAAATGAGAGTTGAAATTTGGGTATCAACCTCAAAAAGAGAATCAAAATTTAGGTACTGATCTTGGAGAAAGGGAATCAGATTTTAGGTACTGACACCAAAATGAGAGTTGAAATTTGGGTATCAACCTCAAGAAGAGAATCAGAATTTAGGTACCAGTCTCGGAGAAAGAGAATCAGAATTTAGTTACTGACCCCGAAATGAGAATTGAAATTTAGGTATTAACCTCAAAAAGAGAATCAGAATTTAGGTACCGACCTTGGTGAAAGGGAATCAAAATTAGGTACTGACCCCAAAATGAGAGTTGAAATTTGGGTATCAACCTCAAAAAGAGAATCAAAATTTAGGTACCCACCTCGGAGAAAGGGAATCGGAATTTAGGTACTGACCACGAAATGAGAGTGTGTAGGAAGATTGTCGAAACATTTGACGTTTTGCAAAACTGTGAGAGAAGAAGTTAAACCCAATGGGATACAAAAACAATCAATTTGTGACGTGAGGGAATAATCAAGCAAAATTTTCTTTTGAATTTTCATGATATATATATATATATATATATATATATATATATATATATATATATATATATATATATATATATATATAT
>JXCR01031633.1:9430-32506 GCA_002079205.1 Phalaenopsis hybrid cultivar | reverse complement strand
CTGGGATAAAACCCGAGATACTTGAACAAATATATATATATATATATATATATATATTGATTATTATTCATTTATAAATTATTTATATATATATCGTTCTTTGCTCGCTAGCCTTTCACAGAATTAGGGCAAATCAAATTTGTTTGTTTTCTCAATCAATTGCCCAAATCTGCAATCATAACTGGGAAAAGAAGTTCCAATATATTGTCTTCAAACTGTCATATCATGAATATCATCTAATATCGAATACAATGTTGTTTGATTTCATGTAATCAAAACATCTTCTTTGGCATCATTACTGTGTAGTTCATATATCAAAATACTTCCTCATTCACCAATACTGAAGACGCATGATTGAATCCAATCTTGTGTATCATCTAGCCTTATTTTGTTATCGACAGTTGTGTTGAAATAGTAAGCTGCATAATGGCTAGCCTCACCTTCTAACATATCATCAGAAAAATAGAAATGATTTCTCTTGGATATATACTGAGGTGTGTCGTTAAACAACTTACAATTCAAAAGGCTGCAAGTTCTTGATCTCAGGTCGGGTATGAACCGAAATGGTACCATATCCTCATTCATTCATCTGAGGTTTATTGAAAATCTCGGATATGACACTCCAGGGATACAGTATTTGGCCACATCAGCATCCTTTCCCTTCAATATCAACACAGAGCCTACAGGCAAAGGAATCTCTACGAAACCTTGAAATTCTCCGTCACCAACGATCTGAATTTCTGTTCCGAACATGATGTTGCATTTATCTATGAATGATACCATGCAAAATGGCCTTGCAAAATCATGATGATCGATGTGCGGAGGGATACAGTCTCCAGCTTCATAGATATTAACTATACAGCTGTTTGGGATATAATCTGCTAGAAGTATATGTCGGGTCACATCGTTTAATTTTTTTCTTGATGAATGACAGTAACGAGTCAACCTCATCGTGATGAATTATTCCAGGAGGATTTCCTTCTTTATCTTGGGCAAAATTGTAGCAGCAACCGTATTGGATCATAACTTTTCCTTTACCTTGTTTCCATTCTCTCGGCTCAAAATATGTTCTTCTTCTTAGCCGACCAGCACGTCCCATTTCTTGCTCCAAAAGAACAAGTTCTACAATGTCATGTTGTTCACTGCTGATGAACACGGTGGTGTGCAGTTCCAACAACCCTTTCAGTATATTAACATACTTGCCCTGAAACCTCTGAAAATGCTCAAAATTTTGTTTTCTCACCTTTTCATACTTCTCCAATTCATGCTCTGGAATGATCTGCAAATGACGTGAACTGCTCACGAACTGGGGAACTTAAGGTTTAACTTCCATGTTTCTTTCTTTAATCTCTCTTTCTTGAAAGTCACCCCTCCTTCAATTTTCATGGGTTGAGGTGGCATTTCAGCTGGCTGATCTTGGGTTTTACCTTTTAATTTGATTGCTATCTGAGCAATAGTATCTTTATCCTCCCCTTGTTCTTTTAATTGTTCCAGCATCTTGTGGATATGTCAATTTTGATTCCTCCTCTATGTACGAGTAAGTGTTGCCTTACCTTCCGGCTGATCGTCAGTAGGAGTAGCACCAATAAGCTTGCCCTTAAGGGTCATTATCATTGACTTCATCCGATTAACTGTAGCTTTGCTTGATTCTGCCTTGTCATTTTTTCTAATTTCCTTTTATTCTCAGCAACGAACTGATTCTTATTTCTGAAATTCAGCACAGGCTTCTGCTTGTAAAACTCATCTTTGTTCACCACGGTTAAAGTTGAGCTTTCGTAATCTAGCTCGATATGATCGAAATTGAAATCAAATTTAACCGCCGCTCCTTCTTTAACTTTTGTCTTATCAAGGGCAAAACCAATGTCATTCTTGAATGTGAAGATCGGTCTTCCTCCTGACATTCTCCTGCATTAAACAGGAAAATAATCAGTATGTCAGACCGGGCTTTTAAGCAAGATCAATATGAAATTGTTTTTTGAATTTTAATGATTTATATAAACATATATATATTTTTATACATGTATATTATAAAAATGTATTTCTTAGGCACATATCTTAATTTATATTNTATATATATATATATATATATATATATATCGAACTAACATGAAAGGAGAAAGGAGAAAGAAACAAAACAATAAAAAAAACTATTTTTTTATTACAAATTTATGTTCGGACCCAGTTGCAATTAAAACACCGTTGCTTCTAAGAACAAGACTTTATTTCTAAAGTTCGCTCTTTTGAAACATGATGATGCATAGTATTTCTTTAGATGTCATCCTTTAATTGGAAGCATAGGTCGTTCTCTATGACAATTTATTAATTGGTAGGCTCCTCTAGAGTAAACCCTTTCAACCACGAATGGTCCTTCCCATGTTGGTTCAAATTTACCTCCTATCTTGCGATGTATAAGAATAGTTCTAAGGACAAGAACCAAATCACCAACTCTAAAAGTCTTGTGGCAGACCAATTTGTCATGTGCTTGAATCATCTCGGCATGATACAGTTCTAAATTTTGTTGTGCTACAAATCATTTTCCTTCCAAACTTTCTAATTCTTCAAGTTGTAATTTGACATTTTCTTCGGTAGTGATTTTGTTGGCAATGACAACTCTGAGAGAAGGAAGTTGAATTTCTAAAGGTAACATAGCCTCGGACCAATACATAAGAGCGTAAGGTGTAGACCGAGTTGGAGTTCTAAACGTAGTTATATAGGCCCAAAAGGCTTCTAATAACTGCTCGTGCCAATTCCTTTTATTTCCATCCAAGGTCTTGTTTAGAATTTGGATGAGAGTCTTATTAAATGCCTTGGCCAATCCATTAGCTCTCGAATAATAAATTGTAGAATAACACCAATCAGTTGCGTGTCTTCTGACAAAATTATTGATCTTTGTGCTTTTGATAATTTTCATACAGTCGGTCATCATCGCGGGCCAGTAATACCCTAGTCTTTTAATTTTCATTTTCATCTTCAGACCTGACTGATGAGCACCACAATGTCCTGAGTGTACCTCTTTAAAGATTTCTTGAGCTTCTGTAGCATTCAATCATTTTAACCACATTTGGTAGAAAGACCTTCGATAAAAAACATTATCTATTAAAGCATACGATAAGGCTCTCTTTTTTATTTGATAAGCTACTAACTTATCATTTGGCAGCTTCCTGTTTGTAAATATTCTGTGAAAGGTTGACGCCAGTCTTCTGCAATTTTGGTGGTTGTCATTACTGTTTCTTCTTTACCCAATTTGTCCAAAGTATCTACATCGATCTGGGATAAAACCCGAGATCCTTGAACAAAGATCTTAATTGAATCTTTTTGTGAACATGTAAATTCCTTGGCAAGTTTAGCCAAACCATCGGTGAGAGTATTTTCTCCCCTTGGGATTCTGCATATTGTCACGTCTGGAATTTGCTCTAATAACTTCATTATATAACGATGATATTCTTCTAATTTAGGCTTCAAAATTCTGTATTTGCCTCGTACTCTGCCTTATTATTCATGCATGGTTTTGTCAAATGATAAGAATACCTTAACATCCCATTTTCTGGTGTAATGAAGATCAATCCAATCTCTGCTTTACCAGGTATTATTGCTTGTAATTCTTTATCTTTTTGTGCTGAAGAAGCCCCATCAAAATATAGTTCCCAACGTCGAGTATTGGAATTTTCCACATCCATTATCTAATCATCTGACAAATCATCATTAGAGGGAAACTAGCCAGTAATGAGTGTGCAACGAGAAAATCTGCTAGTATTTGTTCTTTCATAGCTCGGAGTGGAACGAAAGTTATATCAAATTGTAATAATACCATGTTCCATCTTGCTAATCTACCGAAAAGCATTGGTCGGGTCATTAAATATTGCAATGGATTAAACTTCAAAATTAGGTTGACTTTGTGAGAAAGCATGTAATTATGGAGTTTCTAAACTACAAAGATTAAAGTCAAACAATGTTTCTCAATTTGAGGATATTTTATTTTCGCCGGAATTAAACGAAGGCTTAAGTAATAAAGAGCGTTCTCTTTTCCTTCATCGTTGACTTGGGCTAAGAGAGCTCCGAGGGAATCATCCAAAGTTGTGGTATAAAGTATTAAAAGTCTGCCCGAAATGGACACTGCCAAGAGAGGAGGTGTCGTTAGATATTTCTTAGTGTTCTCGAAAGCACGTTGACATTTATCATCCCAAGGAAACTTTGCATCCTTTTTAGTCAACACGGAAAAAGGTTGACACCTTCCTGAAAAATTAGAAATAAATTGTCTTAAATACACCAGCCTCCCTTGAAAAGATAGTAATTGTTTTAAATTTTTAGGGGGTGGTATTTCTAAGATGACTTTAATCTTACCCGGGTCAATCTCAATCCCGCGGTGACGAACAACAAACTCTAAAAATTTCCCAGAAGTCACACCGAATGCACACTTTAGGGGATTCATTTTAAGGTTAAATTGTCGTAACCGTTCAAAGACAATTCTCAAATTGTACAAATGATCTTCTTTCTGTTTGGTTTTGATGGCCAAATCATCCACATAACATTCCACATGATTATGAATGAGGTCATCAAAGATCCTTGTCATTGCTCGTTGATATGTTGCACCAGCATTCTTCAATCCAAAAGGCATTATGGTATAACAATAAACTCCAATTGGTTCGAAAAGCTGTAAATCTTTTATCTTCTAGAGCCATTTTTATTTGATTATACCTAGACAATCCATCCATGAAAGAGAAAATTTCATGAGATGATGAAATATCCACAATCAATTCTGGGATTGGAAGAGGAAACTCATCTTTTGGGCATGTTTTATTCAAATCTCTAAAGTCCACACAGATACGAACTTGCCCATTTTTCTTCTTAACTGACACTCTGTTAGCTAACCATGTACGATATTGTTCCTCCTATATGAATTTAGCATCTATTAACTTCTTAACTTCGTTTATAACTTGTTGTTCAATATCGAGACGCATTCTTCTTGAAGCTTGCTTAACTGAAATAGCTGCAGGGTCTATGCCCAATTTATGTACTACAACTTCTGGCACCAATCCGAGCATTTCCTCATAACTCCAAGCGAAACAACCTTTGAACTCTATCAACAACTTAATCATATTCATGTATTCTTCTTCACCAAGTAGAGAGCTAATAAAAATTGGCCTCGGTTCTTTTCAGTACCCAGGTTAATTTCTTGTAACTCATCTACTGTTGATTTAATCTCTTCTTCAAATTCAGGCGAGGCATCATCAATTGTAGACTCTTCATAGTTGTTTAGAACTTCCAAACAATCTTCTTCATGTCCATTAATAACAACTAAGCAAAATTTCATATCATCAACAGGCCCTACTATGCCGAATTCAAGACCTTGCTTGGAATTAAAGGCTTGATTGTCATTATTCCAAAGTTTCTCAAAGTATTCTGATTGATTTTTTTACCATTTCTTAGGTACCTGACCACACTGAGCAATATTTTGAACACAAGGCGAATATCAATCAACAGTTAATTCCATGAACTCAGAAGAAAGCTCATCTTCTAGTTCTGCATTGATTTCATAACTAGAGGATGAAGAACCATGATGAAACTTAATTGCTTTCATACCTACACTATGTACCTTTTTGATCATATGACCCTCAATTTTATGACTAGAAATCAGGGTGAGGGCCATAGTTTGTACATAGTGATTAATCCGATCGTACATTGAACCATAATCACGTTTCTCTTCATCTTCTAAATCAATTTAGAAAAGATGTTTCTTATAGTTAATCGTCGTTACACTTTTCCTCATTTTTTCATCTTCAGAACTGTCTTCCAAACCAATGTTGATGATTGGTCTCTTTTCTTCAACAATTTTATCGTTCCTTCCGCGACCTTGTCCCCGGTCTTGACCTCGGATACGAGTTCTAGAGGAACTCTCACCCTCTTATTGTAAAGGGGTAATAAAAGATTCTTGAATCAGTATCGGATGACCTTGTCTTTATATATCTTCTGGACCCTTTACGTTTCTTGTAATATCATCTTGAAGCGTAACATTCTTTTTCAAATGAGTATAGTAATTGGTATCTACATGAATGCCTATTTCATGAATCAAAAACGGTTGTAGATCTCCCTTTATACAATATTCTTGTCCTTCCAAACAATACTTTATGCATTGGTGTAATGACGAAGGAACTAAACTATTCTCATGAATCCAAGGTCGGCCCAAGAGAGCATTGAACGAAGTCTCAGAATCAATGATATGGAATTTCACAGTTGTTACTAATTCTCCAATTTTCATCAGTATTGTAATTGATCCAAGAGCTCTTTCCCCTTTCTGGTTAAAGCATTTTAACATCATCTTATCTGTAGTTAATTGTCTCGCGTCTATGTCTAAATACGCCATAGTCTGTAAACTCATTATATTAATGGATGCCTCTGGATCCACTAATACTCTGGAGAGCATGAAGTTGCCGATGTTGACAAAAATATACAACGGACGATTATGATCAGCAGTCCCAAGTAGTAAGTCATCATTTGTGAACATATTTTTACTTGTTCTCTTAATGAGCAAACCTCATCTGAGGAAGTACTAGCAAGTTGAGCTAAGCAGATTTATGGATCTAGGAAAGCTTTTATTAAAGCTTCTCTCATCTCCTTTGATAGGATTAAGGCATCGTATATACTCAACTTAGCAGGTAATTTCTTAAGATGGGCTAGTACATTATAGTCCACCTTAATGTCTGTTTCCTCATCTCCATTTCGAATAGGTGTTTCATCGAGCGGTGGGACTGGATTATCCTGAATAATTGTTTGTTTCATTGCCTCCTTTGGACCCATTCTCGGAGGTAATACTTTTCCATTTCTCAAATTTATTTGTCACCTCTTCTGAATCATGACTTGATTTTGGAACTGCCTCTACATGACCTGGAGTAACTGATTCTTCTAGGATTCCTTCTGAATTCCGAAGACTCCAACTCTATTGTAATCGACGATCCATGAAATTCAAAAATGGGTGCATCTTCTTCTGAATCATAATTATTATCATCAATATTTCCTCCTGACATACCGTCACATGTGTTAGAACTTTGTACAATTTGAGAATCATTAGAAAGATTGAGATTAGTATCGAGATTAGGTGAGACATCCCCAATTATACCATCAACAGAAATAGTCAGAACGTAGCCAATGTTAAATTCCATAGTATTACATGCCCCTGGTAGAACATAGAAGAAATCATACAATTTCAGTGGTTTGAGAGATTTCTCCCCCAAATCAGTAGTAACTAATTATAGATGATCGAGTTTCATCTCACATTTTGGCTTTTCGATGGGTTTTTCAGTCTTCTTCAAATCTTCTTTTACCGTAATCGACAATACTGGCCTAATAGGTTCTTGATCTTGAATTGCAGCTTGTACTGAAGTATTCTGAATTTGATTCAGTATTTTCTTTGAAGACTTTTTCCAAACTGTATTCCACCCATCTTCAACTACGTAAGGATCAATCAAAACAGTGGGATCAACCGAAACTGTATTGATTGAACCTTGTCTAGCTTCTTTCATATACTCTTTTGGCATCATTATGTTCCTGTGCCTGAGATTATATTGCAACCAATTCATGAAAGAAAAGCAATTCTCCAGAGTATGTCTAATCATTCTATGATATGGGCAATATAATGGGTGATCCTTCTTATCAACCTCATCGGGCTTCTTTGGTTCTGGCAAGCTGAATCCCGGTTTCTTGATCAGATTGCAAAACATTTTACTAATTGCTTCATCTTTACAAGGATATACTCTGTTCAAACGCTCTGTCAGGGTTGGAATTGATCTATTATTTGTCTAATAAGTCCTCTGTTGGGATGATTGTCTACGGTATTGCTGAGGAGGCTGATGGCTCGGTTGTGGCTGTTCAACTTTTATCTCCAATGGTTGCTTACCCTTATCAATAGTCGCAATAGTTCCAAACTTTTTCTCGAAGACTTTTGTGGGTCTCTGTTTTTAAAATTTGTCAATGAAACCAAGTTGTTTCGCTTCCTTATGAAGACACCCGGCCTTACTGAGTAATTTTTCAAACGTTTTAATCGTGAATCCCTTGAGGAGGAAAGCAATTGGTCCATGAATACTCTTTAATAGGATTTCAATCGCATGTTATTCTTGAAGTTGCGGTTCGCATTTCATGCTTAGATTCCTCCAACGTAGAATGTAATCCACTTAAATTTCATCTATTCTTTGTTTCTCGATCACTACACCACCGACAGTGATATGGTGTCGAGCCCCAACAAATAGTTTAATGATGAGATCTTCTAATTTTGCAAACGTTTTAATGGAAAATTTGGTAATTCTGCATACTAAACAAATGCCACTCCTGATAAGCTACTAACAAACTATCAGAAGAGTAGAGCATCATTTCCCCTGCATTGCAACAACTGGCGCGAAAATGTGCCACGTGCTGTCGAGGGTTTCCTGTTCCATCTAAAGTTTTAAACGAAGGCAGTACAAAATCCTTAGGATATTGCACTGCATCAAATTCTTCAAGATAGGTCTACCCTAGTTGCACCGCCTTTCGATTGTATCAAGGTTTCTTTCACATGTTGTTCTATCATACTTTTATTGTCCTTCTCTGGTATCGAATTCTGGACATGATTTTTCTCACCCTGTTCTTCTTTATTAATAGAAGTGGATTCTTTTTTATTATCACTGATCTGTACCACGTCTGGTTGGTTTACCTCAATAGGCACTATCTTTAGAGATTGTGGCTGACTATGTAAAGTCATAACAGTGGCCATCATTTCTTCCATTTTTTCTTTCATGTACTCCATCTGCTCATCTTTTTGCTGAATAATCTTCTGTAATATTTCCACAGCACTCTCCTCTCCTGGTGCCTCTTGTAAGGATGAAGATGCTCGAGTTTCCACCACATTTATCACGGCGAAATCTTCATCCATATAATCAGTCAAATCCTCTTCATTGCTAATTCATCTTCTCTTTCTTAAAAAACTGCTTGATGTTCTTTCTGAGCTTTTCTAGCTTTAGTTCAATTGGGTCCTTTTTGGACACTTTAAGATCAGTATGTGACAAGTAACAAGCAACGTTTTCAACGGCGATTGCAGCAGGCAACACATCACATGTGGAATTTTCTCCTGAATTTTCCATCATGGGCTCTTCTATATGTGTTGGTTCAACGACCTTAGGTCATCACACCATTTTCTCAGATACAAGTATCTTTTGGTCGAGTGACTTATTTGTGACATCCATATGCTGAGAGTCAGTGGGCCCCCTAGTGTATGAACCAGACACTTTACTAGGTAATCTCTTACTGTTCCTTGATTTTTCTGACCATGGTAAGAGCTTATCCTGGACCCTGGGCAAACTTATTCTTGGCCCAAGACAATATTTAATGATGATTGATAGAAATAGAAGGAAAAAGGGCTCCCAAACGTTGTCTGATAGGAATCCTGGGTGGTCGTGGAGTGGCAGAGGCGGAATTTAAATGATGATCAACTGAACAGACTTTCCGAGAGGTTTGTAGAAGCAAACCTTCTCGCCTTCTCTCAAATTTTTTTGCAGGTTGTGAAACGAACCTATCATTCTTCAATATCTGTCTCCTCATTTTGGGTGACACAACACATCCCATCCTGATGAGGATTTCGTCAACAGAACACCTTTCTTTCTTCGTCAGCTTCTCAAAGACCCCTAGCACATCAGCAACAGTGGCACCCTTTGGTACCCACACTCTCTTCATTAACATCAATGTCTTAAGATGGAGTGTCTCAGAGGATGCATCAGTGTGTCAAAGAGAAGTATGCTCCCTATGGAGCAGACGAAGTACACTGGTAACGGGTCTCTTCCCTTTATCTTTCTTCAAGAAGTTTTCATGAACGGCGGTAGGTGGTATCCTTGGACCCCACAATTGTGACTTGACGGTTGACATCCTACAAACTTTGGAGAAATGTTGGTAGAATATGTGGTAACCGGAATACTGGCTTGGGGTATTTCTAATAATCTTTAGTACTGACAGACAACTCTAAGTTCTTTCAGAATTTCAATTTTCATGTGAGGTGAAACTGTGCAACCCATTCACTTGAGCAGCTTAGCAACCATACATCCCTCATTAGTTGCTAGTCTCTCAAATATATTACAGGCTCTGGTGATTTAAGTTGACTTATTCCTCTTCTTACCATGATTCTATGATGACGATAGAGCAGTAGTAATCCTATGGACGCTCTCACTTTTAGTGGTGTCTGACAAGGAATGAAACCTACTTCCTCGGAGGAGAGGAGAGGTCTCAAGTAATCCGAGTTCCTTCTACTAAGGAATCTCATCAACAGATACTAATTCTATAGTTTGGGCCTTGGTGGACCTCTAGATCTTATGGTTTTAGTTTCATTTTTCTGACTTGGTCAGTGTTGCAGTCCTAGAACTGGAACCAATCTCGAATACTGACAGTAATGCAACAAATTCATCAATTGAATCTTCTTCAATTAAAACTTATTTTCCCTTAATGGAAGATACAGTAGGCACGGTAATAGTGAATCTAGCTGTGGTAGGTGTAACAACTCTCCTCGACATGAGAGCAATAGATCTGGCAAGCATGGGAATAGCAGACTTAACAAGTGTCAAGGTGGTAGTGATCTTTGCCTTCTTGTAAGAAAGGAAGTCTTGACAGTAGCTCAAGTTGAATTTAGTGAACACCTTCTGGAAATCCTGGGTGGTAACTTTCATGACAACAAACGGGGCCTTACCGAGCACGACATCAAACTCATCGAATAAAGATCCAAACTTGATCATTGGAGCAATATTGTGAGCATCACGACCTGTAAGCAGGTTGTAAGAAAAGGTAAGATTTGGGAATGCTCTCATAGTTGCTTTAAAAAGAAACTTATGAGGGTTTGAATTGGCCAATAACTCATAATTATAGTGCGAGCACAAAAATTTACGATGGTCATTCTATAAACTAGGCACATCCTTTCTTATTTTTATTTTCAAATTTATTGTTTATTTGTGATTACAGTGTTAAAGGGTTTCAATCAAAATTTAAGAGAGATAGAAATAGATGGAGTGAGAGAGAAGAGAGAGGGTGTGAAAGAAGGAGAGGTAGAGAAAAAAGGTAGAGGTAAGAGTGAAAGGGAGGGAGGGTGGTGGTTAAAGAGACGAATGATAGAGAGAGGAAGGAGAGCAAAGAAGAGATACACTGAAACATCTCTACCACATTCTCTTTCTCCCTCTCTCCCAACTCTCTCGCTCTCTCTCTCTCTCTCTTGATCATCGCTTTCTCAATCTATCTCTCATCCTCTCCCTCTCCCTCTCCCTCTCCCTCTCCCTCTCCCTCTCATTCTCTCTCTCTCTCTCTCATCGCTTACTGACTTGGTCTTTTCCTCCTCTCTTTTGCTCTTTCTTTCTATCCCCCTCTATTCTATCCCTTTGTCCCTTCTTCCTTATTTCTCCTTACCTCACTATATTTCAATCTACCTTTTTTCTCATTTCTCTGACTCTCTAGCTAGCTATATCTAGCCCTCTAACTTTCTCTATCTTATTCACTCAATCTCCTTCCTTTTCTCTTTCTATCATGGAAAGAGAGAGAGAGGTTGAGGGAGTGATAAAGAAACAAAAAGAGTAAGGCAGCAAATAAAACAAGGATCCCACTCCCTCCTTCTCTCTTTATTTATCTCTCCCCACCTCTTGTTAGAGAGAGAAATAAAAGGATAAATATTGAGAGATGAGGGCGCGCATGAGAGAATGAGAGGGATGTGGGAGAGTAAGAATTTGAGAAAGAAGGCCAAGGAACATGGAGGGAGATAGAGTTAGGGAGATAATGTAAGAGTGAGAAAGCAATACAGAACATAAGAGATAGAGGGTGAGAGAGAAAATGGAGAGAGATAAGTTAAGAGGGAAGGAGAGAGGGAGAGAGAGAGAACTTTAGTGGGAGATAGAGCAAGGGAGAATGAATGTGAAAGATAGAGAAGAAGATGAGAAGAGGAGGGAGAGAATAGAAAAAGAAAGTACGACAGAGAAGATTGAATATATAGAATGAGAGAAAGAGAAAGAATGGCAAAAGAATGAGAGTAATGATGGAAAGAATGACAGAGAGAGGGAGAGAGAGAGATAAGGAAAGAGAAAATGAGTGAGGGGGGATGGAGGGTGCTAGTGAAAGAAGAATGTAAGTGAGGAGGGAGAGGGCAAGAGTGGGAAAGTGAAAAAAGAGGGAGAGGGATAGAGAATGAGAGAGAGAGAGAGATGAAGAGGGGGAGGTTGAAGAAGAGATAGAAGGAAGAAGGAGAGAGAGCAAGAGTGAGATAGTGAGTAAAGGAAAGATAAAAGGAGAGGGAGAGATTGGAAGAGAGAAAAAGAGAGGGCATGTGGGAGAGAAATAGAGTAAGAGGAAGGGAGAGAGCAGGGCTGAGCAAGGTAGAATGAGATAGGTAGCAAGGGAGAGCTCTCGATATATCTCTTTCATTGTCCCCTCACAGACTCTCTTACTCGGTGGAAGAGAGATAAAAGGGGAGGGAGGCCATGAGGGGAAGTGAGAAAGAGAGAGAGCTAGAGATAGAGAGATAGAGTGAGTGTGAGAGAGGGTAGGAGAGGGAATGGAGGAGGCAAAAAGGGCGAGAGAGAGATAGAAAAGAGAGGGTTAGAGTGTGAGAGAGTTAAATATAGAGAGATATAATTATGGAGAGAGAACAGAGCAAAAGAATAGAGCGAGAAGTCTATGATAGAGAGTGAGAGGGAGAAGTGAGAGAAGGAGAAAGCGAGAGTGATAATGTGAGTGAAGAAGGTGAGTGACAGGGGATGAAAGAGAGATGGGGGAGAGAGAGAATAAGCAATAAAGAGAGGAGGGAGAGCAGATGTAAGAACAGAGTGAGACTTTAAAAAGATAGCTTCTGTGAGATTTAGAGTGGGAGAAAGAAAGAGAAGAGATGAGAAAAAGAAAGATTCTGAGAGAGATTAGTGAGAGTGAGATAGAGTGAGTGAAGTTGAAGAGAAAGAAAGGGTGAGATAGATATATATATTGAGAGAGAGTGAAATGAAGGGAGTCAGGGTGTGAGTGGAAGAGAGAGAGAGATGGGGAGAGAGGAAGTGAGAGATTACAAAATAAAGCATGCTCTCCCTTTCTCTCTCTCTCTCTCTTTCTATCTCGCTCTCCTTAATCTATCTCTCTATCCAAATTTCTCACCTCTCTCCTCTTTCTCGCACTCTAACTCTCTAACACTCTCTACTGTAATCTCTCATTCTCTATTCTCTTTTCTATCTCTCCTATCACTTTTTCTCTTCCCTCATCTTCTCTTCTTTATCTCTCTAATGATGGAGGTGGCGAGAGTGCGAAAAAATAAACATGAGAGGAAGGGGGAGATATAGTGATAAAGAGATAAAAAGAAAGAAATGAGTAGGAAGAGAAGATGCTCTCCCTCTCTCCATTCCATTTCATCCCTCTATGTCTCTCTCAATCTCTTTAGCTCCCTCTTAAAAAGGGAGTGTGATAATGACAGAGAGAGGGACGGGGTTAGAGAGAAAGGGTCTAAAGGAGGAAGAGAGGGGGTGAGATAGATGGTTGAGAGAGAGGAAGAATAATAAGCAAGGGTGAGAGAGCAAGAGAGAGAATTATAGTGAGAAAAAGGGAGAGATTGAGAAAGAGAGATATAAAATATCACTCTCTTGCTCTGTCTCTCACATGCTCTCACTTTCTCTTTCCCCCCATCTCTCCTTCTNCACATCTTAAATGTAAATTTTGATTTTACATCTATGCTGTTTTATCTGTGCTTGAGAATGTGTGTTTCGCCTTCTGAAAGTTAGGAATAGGGATATTTTTTTGAAGTCATATCACACATTTGAGGGTTAAAAATATAAAACTTAAAGTTTAGATGTTAGCATGTAAATATATGGGAATTATGTGCATGTATGTAAATGCTCTCTAGTCTCTTACCCCCAGAGAAAAGCATGCGACATTTACACACATGCCTTCCAATTCCCATGTATTTACTATGTCACACCTAAATTTTTGTTTTTACATTTATATCATTCAAATACTTCATATATCTTTTCATGGCACAAGAAAGTTGGCAGATTTGTAAATATATGAGAATTGAATAGTCATGTAAATCTCCCTATTATTTGTTTTTTTTTTCTTTTGAAAGGTTACCCATAGTTGTAAATACTAATATGTAAATATTTATTTTTACATATATACCGCTTTTCCTACCTATCAAGTGACTGTTATTTATTTTAAATAGAAAGATAATATTCTTCTTAATGTATGTGAGATAATTAAATTTATTATTAAATTAAATTATATTTTAAAATACGGTTCAATTTAGAAATTATATTTTAAAATAGGTTGGATTTTTTGGCCTTTTACAATTAAATTAATTAATTGAGTTGATTCCTAAATCAGACCAAATCAATAAAATTATATTAAATTATACTCTTTAATATAATAAGCTTCAAATGTAATTATGTCCGGTAATTTGATTTTTATATGTTTTTTATTTGAAGGCTTCGCATACATAACACACAATATTCATGAATTTACATTTTTAACATCTAAAATTTAATTTTTTACATCCGTACCATTTTACTTATGCTTAAAAAGTTGTGTTCCAACTTTTGAAAGCAAGTAATAATAATATTTTTTGAGGTATAATGAAAAGTTTAAGTTTTTTTTTTTTAACTTTTATAAATTTAAAAATAAAAGTTTTAAGTTTTAGATATTAAATATATAAAAATTGTGTGATACGTTTGTAATTAGATGATATGTTTGTAAGCGCTTACAAATAAGATTATTTGTCCAATTGTAAATATAAATATTTTCAAAATTGTTATTTCGAAAGAATTATTAATGGATCCCTTAATTATAAGTATTTATATATTAATTATGAAAATATATGCGCTACCAACAAATTTCCATTATGAGACACGAATCTCGATGCATAACATAAATTTTGAGACAATTTTTTTAGTAAGAAATATTCAAACTTTAATTAAGAGTCATCTAGCTCTGATTTCAACAAATTTATAGTCAAATTGAATGGATGTATGAGACGAACCCAATGACATCAACATTAGTCAAATCAAGCTCAGATCAAGTCATTAAACCACCATAGAAGGTTTTTTGGATATATTTAGAAGGTCAAACATATGTCGAATCTAACAAGCATATAGTCAAATCGAGTGTCTCGACAAGTCGAAATCAGCAAGCCGAAGATTGCTCAATTCTGATATTATTAAGGCATTTAAAGGTTCATCAAACGCTATTTGATCGAAGGAAGCTCTCTGAACCATACAATCAAAGTGCCACATTCTTGTATTAATTGCACCCATAATACTATGCTTGAGAAAAAAATTAAAGCTTTAACAAGGAGTTGAAGTTCAGCACCACCATTGCCACTGTCGATCACCGCCGAACATTATTGACCACCGATGACTGTCATCTATTATCTCCGACAGCTGTTGACCACCACCTGTTGGCATCCACGAATCGTCATTAATTGTTGTCCACTTTTTGCAACAAGTTCATTCGCACGTCCAGACTGTAATTCAAAGTCTTTATAATCATTTTCCTGCCTGTGAGATAAAAGGTTAATTTTTACAACTGGGTTAGGTTCCGTCATTTTTTTCTTTACAAATTTTTCTGGTAAATACTTTTGGCGTCACTATTAATTATTCTTTTATCTAAATGTATGTTCATTTTTGTGACGTCATAAAAAATAGATATAAATGATGTATTATTTTTATAAAANTCTAAATGTATGTTCATTTTTGTGACGTCATAAAAAATAGATATAAATGATGTATTATTTTTATAAAACCCCGCGGGGCCTCGCCTTATAGATCTTACTTGGAGCTGCGGCCATCTTCACCGAAGCAAAGCAATCACCGAAACCTTTTCCATGGATCCTCATCTAAGCGCCGCGCTCTCCATGGGCACGACGATCATTGGCGTCACCTACGACGGTGGTGTTGTCCTCGGCGCCGATTCACGGACCAGTACAGGTCCGGCTCTAATCTCTTGACTTTAGTCAATTTTAGGCTTCGCTCGTTTTTTGGATCTCATCTGTCTGTTCTTCCTGCATGGCAGGGATGTATGTCGCTAACCGTGCATCGGATAAGATCACGCAACTCACTGACAACGTTTATGTGTGCCGCTCTGGATCGGTGAGTTTCGGTGTTCCTGGAGCTTAGCCGGCGCTGGTTAGACATGTGTTTCGATGAAATATGGTATTTGGTATTTTTTAGGTTTTGACGATACTACTGAGTGAGATGTTGTTTTTACCATTTGCATTTTTTGCTGATTTCTTTTGCAATTATCGATTTACCTTATTTTCGTTAGGTTTATATCTCCACTAGCTTTATCTTTGCCTGTCAATTGAGTTCTAATTTGTTATCTTCTCTACATGGACGTTGATCTTTAGTAGCACTCATTCTGTTAATTGATTGAAGGATTGTGCTGGAGTTTAGGGTAGGTTCAAATGGGCTGGTTAGTTGGCAGAGATATTTGTATTCATTGTTTGAATGCTTCTATAAAGTTATTGTTGTTTATCACATTTAAGTACAATTAAGATATTACTTGTAAATATTAGGTGGATTTTTAAAGGGTTTATAGGTTTTTCTGTCAAAATAAATCAGAAGATGTTTTTGACAACATGAAATTTTAACTGGTAAAAGGATGAGCTAAGCGGCGGGGATTATATAGTTTGGAGAGGATTGACGGGTTTGATTTAATTATTTACTTTGGAAAGAGACCAGTGATTTTATATATATTTTTTATTTATTTGGATAAGGCATATTTTGAATGTTATTCTTATTTTATGGCTGAAAATATGTTGGGTATATTTCTTTGCATTTGACTGGGTGGCCCGTTTAATGATATGAATTGTTGTTTTTAAAGGCCAACTTCTTTTCTTTAGGGTAAAGCTAATGTTTTAGAATATGTAGAACAATTCATGTAATACCCATGTCGCCTATGATTGCATGAGCAATGATATAATAATAGCTCAACCACTTGTGTCACAAGCCAACAAAGTTATGGAGCAATCTAGTGACATACATCTAATAGGATGATAGCAACAACTTGGGCTGAACGACATTAATGAAAAAAACTATAAATCTAAAATGGACTATTTAGAATGATGTTCTTGTAAAGCCCAATTACAAAAATGTTAGTCATATATTGTCATTCTAGACTTTATTAGAATATAATAAAGCAGGAATCAGGGAATTGTGATTCCATTGAATCTCTAGCCTAGTTCAAATTTCAATCAATATTAAGGTACTGCATATCGGGTGTTTTAGGCAGTTTTTTTCTTTGTGATACTTAATTTACACCAAAGATTTTTTATAATAATGTGCTTGTAACTACTTTCTATCATAGAAACTTAAAAAGGAAAAAATATGTTTCACTGGATTGCTGATGTTTAAATTAAAGTGAATGCATTAACTTGTTTTTTTCATGATTTCAAAGTGTATTCTGAAATGTCTGGACAGCAGTCACAACGGCTCCTTCAACCTTAACTTTTATTGTATTGTGTGATAAGCTTTATGTATATCTTGGTTGGATGTGTAAGCAAGTTGAGTTGAGCTCCAGTCATAGCTAACTCGAGCTCGTAGCTCCATAAGCTTGACTCGTGAGCCCGTTAACGAGTTGAACTTGAGCGGGCTTGACTCACTTAACACCCTAACCTTGATAATACTGACCTGTGGATCTTGTTTTCTTGCCGTTTTTTCCGCATTTCTCTGCGAGTTTCAGTAATGTTAATTAGGCTCTTTCTCACTGCTAGATAGGCGAGAAAAATGAACATTAAATGACTTTTATTTCATATTCAAAGCACTAACCGCTTGAAATCTCACTTACTTTCCCTTGATTCACTTTGTTCAAGCAATGCCTTAATTTTTAGCGATTTACCATATTTAAGCTTTCCCCCTATGTGGCATGTAATTTGGACAATCTGCATGAACTGCTTGCTGTTTGTTGCCATTTATGTTGTATATTACATCTTTTTTATTTGATTAGTAATATTCCAAAGATAGACATTAGTATCCTAATTATTGGTAGGGTGCTTACATTGCGCACATACTTTAAATATGGACAAAGATCAAGTAGTAGTTTTACATTTGCCCATTTTTTAAAGTTGCACAATTGCAAACATGGACAAAACCAACTGGCAGAATTCAGATCTACGTTTTCTGTGTCTTAATGCACCACCGCACATCTTATTGATTATGAATTTTTTGGCGCATTCATTTATTTTTTATTTGATAGTGCCGGCAAGTGTTCTTATTTTCATGTTTTATTTGTAAAAGTCGATGTTATAGTTATAAGTTAGAATGTGTCTTGATCACAGCTTTAGGCCTTGCTTATAAAGACATTTATAAACGGCTTCATAACTTGCTTAATTTGGTAAAGAAATAATCCTGTTGAGGTTGGTTAGCTGCATTTTTTGTTGAATGCATGTGGGAATAGATGAGCACTGTTAAAACTTTTTGAGTTTAATTTAAAACTTTAAACTTTTGATGGCAAAGTCAGTTTTGTGTGCTCATATGTGTGATTCCTGGGGAAATTCTTAGCGCAGGGGTGATGTATAGTCAGTTATTGATGTACTTAGTACCTTTTCTATTGCAACACAAGCAGCCCTTTAAAACCTAAATTTTGTGCGTTTCATTTTCCTTCTGTCAAAGGTTTGAGAAAAATAGACTGATTTCTGAATAGGCTCAATTGCCTTTTCCCTTTGCTTTCATTCCTTGCTTTCATTCCATTAAATAACAATCTTACAATCTATTTTAGGTACAAAATAAAGTGGATATAATCTATTTTAGGTGACTTAATAATACATATTCCTAATTTAAATATTTAGCTACAAGGAAAATATATCAGAATAAAAATATTGAAAATAAGAAAGCTTCTAATTATAGAAAACTCTTAATTTAGCTGCCTAATTTCCATCATTCCTGATTGACATCCCTCTCAAATTGATGTTGACTGATCATAAAACATCAATTTACCAACAAAAAGCTGATAACATTGTCGGGATAAAAAATCCTCAAGATGTGAGTGCCGAAGTCTCATAATGTTGAAGCCTAAAAATACAGTAACCTAAAAATACTGAAGCCCAAAAGTGCCGAAGCATGAAAGTGCCGAAGCCCGAAGCCTGAAAGTGTCGAAGCCCAAAAGTGTCGAAGCCCAAAAATGTCAAAGTTTGAAAATGTCGAAGCCTGAAAGACCGAAGCTTGAGAGTGCCGAAGCCCGAGAATGCGGAAGTCCAAGAGTGTCGAATCTTAAAAATGTCGAAGCCCAAAAGTGTCGAAGCCCAAAAGTGTCAAAGTCTGAAAGTGTCGAAGCCCAATAGTGCCAAAGCCCAAAAGTGTCGAAGCCCAAAAGGCCGAAGACTGAGAGTGCCGAAGTCCAAGAGTGTCGAAACCCGAGAGGCCGAAGCTTAAGATATATGGTTTGCCGAAGCCGAGGCCGAAACTTAAGCGGACAAAGCGAAGCGTAAGAAGCAGTCGAAGTTGTCACAGAAGTAGCGACGCCTAACGAAAAAGATCCGATTCAGATAAATAATAATACAAACATAACAACCCTTTTCAACCCAAGAATCCTTGCTGCTTTTGCCTGTTTCTTTCCACCACCAAATAAACCACTAATCCAAGAAGAGGATGATGAAGAAGCAGTACTGACATCATTTTCCATCAGAGCAGGTGGCATACTTGATAAACGAATCAAGGAAAAGAAATAGTTCCTCCCTTCCCGCCGGGAAGGGAGTCTTGAAGGTCCTCCAACGATTACCGGTGGTTAGGGCAAAAATTTTGCTCTGATGCGATGTCAAAGTTTTGAGAAAAAATAAACTGAAACCTGAANTCTCTCTCTCTTATATATATATATATATATATATATATATATATATATATATATATATATATATATCGTACACTCTTTCCCTCTCCCTTCCTTCCCATTTTTCTTTCTCTCCATCTCTCCCTCTCCATTGCTTCCTACACTCCCCTTATGCTCCCTTTCTATGCCTCTCTCTAGCCGTCCCTTTCTTCTCTTGCACTCTCCCTTCCTCTCTCTCTTTCTACATTGTCTCTCTAACACAATCTCTTTACCTCTCCATTTCTCTCATTTTATCTCTCTACTTCTCTCCCTCTCTCATCCATCTCCCACCCTCTCTTTCTTTCTCTCTCTCTCTCTCTCTTTCCTTCTATACCTTCTACTCACTATATCTCCCTCTTTCTTGCTTTCTCTCACTCTCCTTCCCTCCCTCCCTCTCCCTCTCTCTCTTATATTATCTATCTCTTATGTTCTCCCAGATTTTTTTCTATTGAGGGAGAGATTGAGAAAGAGAGTTATAGACAAAGAGAGAGAGAGATATAAAATATCACTCTCATGCTCTCACTTCATCTCTCCACATAACTCTCCCTCTCCCTTCCACTCACACCTTTACTCCTTTCGTTTTTCTCTCCCTTATATATATCTCTCTCACACACACTTTCCTTTTCTCTTCCTTCCCTTTTTTCCTTTTCTCTCTCCTCTCTCCCTCTCCTTTGCTTCTCTCACTCCCCTTAAGCTCCATCTCTTTGCCTCTCTCTAGCTGTCCCTTTCTTCTCTGGCACTCTCCCTTCCTCTCTCTCTTTCTACTTTGTCTCTCACAAAATCTCTTTACCTCTTTATTTCTCTCACTTTATCTCTCTGCTTCTCTCCCTTCCTCCCTCATCCATCTGCCACCCTCTCTTTCTTTCTCTCTCTCTCGCTTTCCCTCTATACCTTCCACTCACTATCTCTCCCTCTTTCTTACTTTCTCTCACGCTACTTCCCTTCCTCCCTCTCCCTCTCTCTTATATTAACTATCTATTATGTTCTCCCATATTTTTTTCTCTTATGTTCTATTTCATATATCATTCTCTTTTCTTTCTCTCACTCTTTTATTCTCTATCTCTCTCTTTCTCAATCTCCTCCTCCCTCTCACTATATATATATATATATATATATATATATCTTTCTTGCACTTTCCTCTCGATCTCTCCTCTCTCTCTCTCCCTCTCTATCTTGCAAACTTGATATATCTCTCACCTTCTTCTCTTTCTCTCTCTCATGATTCACCCTTTAACTCCTTCTCTCTCCCTCTCTCATCTCTCACAGTCTTCCTCTCACAACCTTGCTTTCTCACTCTCACTACCTTGATCTCTCACTTTCACTACCTGTATCCATTCATCTGCCACATTATCACTCTCCCTATCTCTCTTGCTCTACCTTTCACTCTCTCTTTCTTTATCTCTCTTTCACTCTTGATATCCCTCTTTCCCTCTTTCTCCAATCTCTCCTCACTTCTATGTCTTCTTTTTGTCTAACACTTTCTTTTTCTCTCTCACTCTATGAGTAAGGGAGAGAATGAGCGAGAGGATTAAAAAGAGAAAGAGAGAAGGAGAAAGATAAAAAGGAAGAGATGACAAAATTTAAAGATAGTGAAAGTGAGAGAGTGAATGAATGATAGAGAGTGACTCTCTATCCCACTATCCCTCTTGCCCCTCTCTCATTTGTTAATATCCATTTATCTCATTATCTCTCTCACTATCTCTCTCACTCCCTCCCTTTCACTTCCTCTTGCTCTTTCTATCTCTCAATCTCTATCTTTCTCCCTCTCTTTCAATATTTCACAAGACCCCCTCACTAGATCTCTTTATCTCAATCCCTCCTTCCTCTCTTCTACTCTCTCTTATTCTCTGTTGTTCTCCATATCTCTCACTCACCTCTCTTGCACTCTCAACCTCTTTCATTTACCTCTTCTCCTTTCCTTTCACTCTCCATTTCTGTCACACTCTGTCTCCCTCTCCTTCTCTTGATAGAGATAGAGAGATTCTTGCTTTGCTCTCCCCCTTTTGCTCTTTCTATAGCTCTTCATATCATCGTCTTCTCTCCCATTCTCTAGCTTTTTCTTTCTTCCCCTTTCTTCTCTTTCTCTCTATCTCTACTCCCTCTCTTCTAACTCTTGCAATCAATCCCTCTCACTCACCTCTGTTTTTCTTTCCCCCTCTCTCTATTCTGATGCAAATGATATCATGGATGGCAATGACACGACTTCAAGAGAAGATTTAATGCAAGTTCCATGTGGGCTAATTACTTGAGATTGTGCAAAGAGGGTGAAAGAGGCTTTTAATGGATTAGTCCAGGAGGCTTGGACTCAAGCCAGAGAAAGAGCCACAAAGGTTTGTTAACTTATTCCAAGCCCAAGGATAAATGAGTCATATTATTATGGCTGGAAATTGTGTTTTTTATTGGGGTTTAATAATGGCTTGCATGCCAACTTGATGTAGATTTTCATTTATTTCAGAAAATATTTTATCTTCAGTTTTATTTTCTTGTAAGCTTTAGCCTATATATAGGCCTTATGTCAAATGAAAAAGGAACTTTTGATTCTTGCCAAAAAAACTTGCATTTGGGTTGTCTCCCTTGGTTTCCTTAGAATTCCAATGGAACTCTAGGCCATCACCTAAGGAGTTCTTTCCCGACTTATCAAGTGGATTTCCACCTCGTTTGTGGAATCTTCCATTGCACCAAGGTTCTTTCCTCACGTCAAGCATAGTGTTGCGGTTTATATCAATGTTGAGCATTGCGTCAAGGTTTACCTCCATCCATCCATTTTACCGCAGGTTCTACATATAATTCGGTTTGTTCCAGCCTTAGAATGGTTTTATTGTTTGTTTTCTCGCATCTCATTAGAATTTCCATCAATTCTTTTCGTTTTTGACATAGCACATCCGATTTTCTAATAAGAACATCAATCCCCACGATCATGTCTTGCATATATGCACATCATATTCTGTCTTTCGTTACTCACTCCATCTGACTCTTGCTCTATTTTTTCATTCTCTCCCTAACACTTCTCTCTTTAGCTCCTTCCCCATTCTCTCTCTTTTCTTCTTCCCTCCTTCTCTTGCTTTCACTCAAGAGAGAGAGGCAGAGAATAGTTCGGAGAGAGAGGGAGTTATAAAAGAGGGTGGGATTGAGAGGAAGAGAAAAAGGAAGTGATTAGAGAAAAGATGATTGAGAGAAAGAATGTAGAGAGAGAGAGAAAGAAAGCTTGTGTTAAGAGGCAATAAAGAGAGTGCGAGAGAGAGAGAAAGGGAAATAGAGAGCATG
>JXCR01031624.1:0-18507 GCA_002079205.1 Phalaenopsis hybrid cultivar | reverse complement strand
GGCGTGGAGGATGGCGTCGCGAATGATGGAGTGGAGGGGGTGCCGAAGGCAGGAGTGGAAGATGGGGTTCCAAAGGTGAGTGCTGTGGAGGGAGTGCCGAAGGCCGGGGTCGGCGATGGAGAGCCAAACGCCGGCAACGAGGAAGGTGTTCCAGACATACCTTTTCTTTTAAGGTATCGTTGATTAGGGTTTTGTTTTGTCCATATATATATATATGCATTCCTCGTAACTGCTTTGGGGTGGTTCGAACAACCAAGCAACCGGACAATGAGCTCGAGGTTGTCGGTCGTTGGCTCGAGGTGGTTGCCTGTTAGATGTGTTCGGCCGAATGAGGTAGGTTGCCGGGAGGTTGAATGAGATGCCTGTTTGAATGAGATGGCCCTCTGTTTTTGTGAAGTGCCTTATTTCTTTTGGGTACATGCTTTTCCTTCTGTTATTGATAGAAACTCATGGCTGAACATGTGGCTCACCGATTTCTCAAAAGGCATCTAGAAGATGCACGGGAAGGCCTTTTTGGTTATGGAAGATGTTGTCGGGAACATCTACACCATCGTCGCATTCTGTGCCAGCAACAAAGTGATGGAACTTTACAGGCTACAGGAAAGTTGACTGGAGGAAGGATGACGGATAACCAATTGAATGGGATGGCCAGCCGGATGGCATGGCTGGCGCGAGAGATCCGACACGGAGGAACTTTTGTGTGACCGATAGAGCGAGCCGGGAGACAGTTGGCACTGGGAAGGTTTCCATGCATCAATTAGTGTTGACCGAGAGACAAACGATGTTGGGGAGTTTCCGCGCTTTAAATATTGTCGACTGGGAGAAGACTAGCATTGGAGAGTTTCCGTGCGACTGATAGGGTCGGTCGAGTGACGCCTTTTGTTCGATAGAAAAGCCGACATGGAGATAGCTGGTGCGGGGCAGACTTTCACTCGATAGATAGCGCCGATTGGGAGAAGAGTATGTCTCTAGATCTGGAAGGGGAGAGCATGCACCCAATTTTTGAACATGCCTCAGCCTTCAAATTTGATGTGTTGCTAAGAGATTTTGGTAGACCTACGAGGAAATAGATGGAGTTCATTGGAGATCGCTGACAACGAAGAATATATGGAGTGAATCCGCTAATGTGGTAGTTCCCCTTGTGAGCTCTTTGCCAGGAGTTTTATTTTTCTTTTTTATGAAAAGTTTCTCCTCGGTGTTGCTCTTCTTTTTTATGGCATAATCCACGCTCCACTACACCGTTTAGGATATTGAATCCAGATCTATTCGATCGTGCCCAAGGAATAGAGCGTAGGGACTGAGGGAGAGAAATAAGAAGAAGAAGGAGAGAGGGAGAGGAAGACTTGCCCCGTAGGAGCAAATGGGGTGTTCCCAAGGCTCTTAGACCCATTTTACTTCACTAAATATTTGGGTTATAAGGAAGGGGTATCAAATGCCCCGAATACATGTTATAATGCTCTTATTTATCAAAAATAGAGAGGACAAATCACAAAATTATAATATTAGCCTTGCTTTAAAGAGAGTTATACAGGGCACTTTGGTCTCTTTATCTAGACTAGAAGATTGTCTCTAGATTTGAGTAGACCAGTTTTGGCCATACAGTCATATTATTTTTAAAATATCTTTTAAGAATTTGCCTATAATGCATAAAAATCATGTCTACGTATAGTTGTGTAGGTCAATAGAACTCTTTTGGATATTCAAAGCTCGTGAGCCCTAAAATGATAAATCGATTAAAAATTTTTCAGATTTTCATAATTCGTTGTTTATCTTCAAAGTTTCGAAGTTGATAAAGTTGATCATAAATATGTAAACTTGTATAAAATAAAATTATAAACGGCCAGTGAGTCAAGTATGAGTGATTATACTAGATATGGTTATATATAAGGATTTAGGATATTATTATATTGCTTCTGTTTTTTCATACTGATGATTATAGACATAATGATACCGAAAATCATAATAGAATGAGTGACAGTTTTCATTTCTGCAATATAATATTACTCTAACCAGATAGTTTGATGACACATTATTGCTTTTATATAGTAAATCATGCTTCTTAAATTATTTATCCTGCACGCTTCAATATATACTAATTTATATCTTAATAGATAATAGTGATTAAGTTTGAGATATCAAATGCATTAATTATAAAATTTTCTTTTGACTGATTCTGCAAAGATACTTGATAGATCGTCATCATTGGGGCAAAATTTTCAGGAGTAGAGTTTGGCATTTTAAGTTTATGTTACAATTTTATTTGTACATTTGTTTGGTTTGGATAGTTTTGCCATCACAATTGTTTCTTCCTGATCCTTTTTACTGGTTATCGTTTATGCCTGTTTGTTGTAATAATATTATGAATTCTATTAATACAATAAATATTATGTATTTTTTTGTTAACACTTTTTGTTTATAATTCTTTATAAATAAACATTGCTTTTGTGGGTAGAAAAGATATTTATGTCGATGTTGAGTTTTGAAAATTTTTTCAAAAAGTTGAAGACAATCCCTTCATCAGGTTCCATGCTGTTGGGTAAGCCACCTTCCCGGCTTAGGGCGTGAGAAATGAAATATGGAAATTGAAGGAAAACACATGGAATGAATTTCAGTGTATGTTTTTAAAATTTTACTATTCAGACTTTGTGAAAATTAAGTGCATGCAAAATTTATTAGAATAACTCTGAAATAAACTTGAATGAGAGCATTATTCAGTCTTATAACAATTTAGAGCTTTCAGTGAGGAGTACCTCTTAGAAAAGAAAGATAGAACCTTTGGATTCTTATAAATTTTGTGAATGGAATGGATTTAAAAGTTAATGAGAAGAAATGTTTCTAATTAGATCTAACAATAATTTGAGTTTCTGTGAAAGCTTTGTAGTTTGCTGTCCAATGAGAACGTGATTTGCAATAGTTTTCTTGTTACCAAAATTTGCCAAGGAGGTTTTGAAAATTGAAAAATAGCTATTGGAAAGAATTTTCATTTTACTGTTGTTTTGCATGATGTAAACTGGCTAGAAGATTGGAAATGTAGTCTATTTGCTTGCATCTAATTTGATTTGACAAGCGAAAAATCAAGAACTCCTATATGAAATAAAGAAAAGGGTTTTGACGCTAAAGAGTAGCTCGGCCGCAGTAGTTCTCCAAGAAATTCTTATAGGATAAAAAAAAAAAAAGAGCTTTATATTTTTATTTCATTATGTCAGAACCAATTATGGCAACAAAATGTAGTTTTAAAAGCATTGGATAACTGATTAGGTTTACCTGTAAGGTTTATAAATCATAAATAGAAATTACAAGCAATAAAAATCAACTGCAGGACACATAATAGGTCCATTGAGTTGCTTTTTAACGAGTTTAAGTATTAGTTTTTAACCAATGTCATAACATACCCCAGCACAAAAAGAGTGCACAGAACTTTTTGAATTGAAGTTCAAAAAATTCTATAAAAATTGAAGTAAAATTCAAATAAATGTAGAAATTCCAGAACTCAATCAAATTTGATTCCAATTCAGCAAATTCTTCATATGTAAAATTCAAATATGATTTAGTAATTAAAAAGCGAATTTTGGCCAATTTTAAAGGGAATTTCAGCATGTGAGGTTGTCTGAGCTAGATTGGCAAAAATTGACTGTTTGCTTATGTGGTTGTAGAAACATTTGTAATGACAGTTTTGGCGTCTAAAGTATATTCGTGAGTTCTTTAACCATTTAAAGCTCATGTTCACTATTATATGACTTTGTTAATCGTCAAAACACAATTTGGGAGAGTATATTAAATTGCACTCTACTGTGGAGGAAAGTGTGTTAGTGTTAAATTTTCTCCTTCTCGTTTTAGTGCTTAAGGCACAAGATTGTGAAATCTTGCTTAAGGTGTTAGCTAGGCATAAATGTTAGCCTTGAAAGTAGTTGAATCATGTAAAAATCAGTTGTGCATATTTTTATAATTTTGCAATTCTTGCACTTATTTATTTTTATATATTGCTTGATTCATATGATTTGTGGTGAAGTATATGCATGCTGATGTGCTTAGTTTTGCAGAGAGAAATTTGCTAGTGATCACATTGTCTAAAGCTTTCTTGTAGGAGTCAACATACACATCAGCATGTCTTTTGTTTGAATTCAGTTTTTAGTCTCTTTCGTATTTTAAAACTTCATCTAACTTTTGCACTTGAGTTTACAATTTCAGAACTGGATTTAATATTACTTAACTCAAAACTTTTGTTTGGTCATATAAACCTATATATTGGTTATGCTTGGTGATATTTATTTTTGTTTTGTTTTCATTATTCATATCTAACTTCTACATGTGCAATCCGTATTTTTAAATCCATGTTTTGTTTAGATAACATATACTATTTGGGATTTGAAATAGTAATCTTCAAAAGAAACTCAAGTTGCACATTGAACACCAAAATAACTAATCTCCTTAGTGTTCTTTTAGAATTTTGGGAATTGAGAAGGATAATATTATTGAGCAGCAAATGGGGTATAAATACATGATACAATAGAAAAAGAAAAATATTATACCCAAATCCTTCATAATAGCACCTAAGAGATAAAAAAGAAAGACATAAATTAGGAAATATATATAAAAAGAAATAACAGAAAAGGCAACATTATAAATAGAAATAACTTCTAATAAAACAACTTACTCCCCTTTAATATGAACTATTGATGTCAATCTTGTTAAACATGGATTTGAAGTAATGAAACAGCGGTCGAGGAAGGTTCATTGTGAGGATATTTGTGAGTTGATCACTGGATGGGACAAATGGAACACAAATCTCCCTGAAATCGAGCTTCTCCTTGATGAAGTGACGGTAAACCTATATATGCTTTGTGCGATCATGTTAGATCGGATTATGAGTAATGCTAGTTGCGGCTTTATTATCACAAAACAATTGTAGAGGATCAGAGACTGACATATGTAATTCATGGAGTATGATCTGTAACCAGTGCACTTCACAGATTCCAAAGGACATGAAAGGGAACTCGACTTCTGCACCGCTTCAGGTAACCACCGACTATTTCTTGCTTTTACAGGTGACCAGAGTTCCCCACACAAATGAACAATACCCTGAGGTAGATCACCATTCTTGAACGAACCAGACCCAATCAGTGTCAGTATAAACTACAAGAAAAAGAGAGGTCTGGCGCCAGAATAACAAATTTGAGCCTAATGTGCCTTTTTAAGTTGTGGAGGATCTGATGGACAATTGTGAGATAATGCTCATAGGGGTTATGCATGAACTGACTTACATTGCCTACCGCGTAACAAATATCATAGTGCGTATGAGTGAAATAAATGAGTTTCCCCACAAGGCGTTAGCAATGCGTCTTGTTCACAGAAACAACAATGTGAACTTCAACAAATTTCTGATCGAGTTCCATTGGAACAATCTCTGGTTTACAATGTAGAAGGTTGGTCAATGTCAAAACAACAAACAGAGGAATCTTACGATTCTTTAAGAGATGAAACTCGTGCTTCAGTGATTCAGGTGTCATGGTGGTTTGTGGTTTTCTTACATATTCCTCTATGTGATAGTTATCAATTGGTATAAAATTGTTCTTCTTAAGCCCATGCCTAGGTCAGAAGAAGAATCAGAAACCCATGAAATTATATTTTGCTTAACCCCATGACATTTCTTAGAAAATTTTTTATCCTCTTCCTCAGTTGTAAAATCCTAATAGAATGTCTATTCTTACCATGACTTTATGGTTAACCCTTTCGTTTCTCTATGTAACGGGTAGAAGACATAGATCATTAGAGATATTAACATTCTTTTTGGAGAGATTAAGAGTAAATAAAGTCTGAAGGTTAGCACAACTTTTGCATAGAAGCTCATAAAAATGTCATAGGAAAAACAATTCGAGAAAACCAGGAATTCAAGAAAAATGAATCTATTTTCAACAAAATTACACTCAAGATTTAGATTGCTTTACTCATCAAAGTAGATAAACTTTGGTTGGGACAGCTGAATCAAAAAGATCTTTTCTGTAATGCAAATTACATCAAGCTCTAGACACGTGTCATATTTTTTTGGGATATTTGTTGACCTATATATAATTTTCATAATTTGATCATTTTAAGAATACCTAAGAAGGTTTCTTCGACAGAGTTGACCATCAACAAAATCGAGTTTAAACTTTTTTCCCTCAACGTCAAGCCTGCCCAATCAATGCTAATTTGTAAAACGATCTATGTCGAAGTGGCAAAAATATTTTGTAGGTCATGCATGAACACAAAATATAAAATGCATCTGCACATGAGGCTAACTACATGCATTTCAAGGCACACGAATGCATAATTTTGTGAGGCAAAATATAAATATATGTATTGACCTCACTTTTGGGTGAGGGTTTTGGGACTTTCCTTCAGTGACTAGGATCTAGCCTTAGGACTTTCCTAATGACTATCTTAGCATATTAGAAATGGTACCCAACTTCTTATTAGACATTTCAACCAAATCTCTGTTCTCTATGTTAGTTCTATATGTGATCAATAATCCTTAATACAAAGATTTGAGATTATATACGGAAACCCTGATGAGAATTCTTATATGACCTATGGACCATAGGAATGCTTGCACAATTCTACACCTTTTTGGACTTCAATACATTGCATCGTCATTCATAACCACCATGATTTTCATAAACATTGCATTTTCATACCATAATGTTACAATTATTACACCTATGGGGCTGACCGAAATTATCTGAACCCAGTTTCTCCTAAAATACCCCACTTGAATATTCTAATTCTTCAAAATTCCATAAAACTACCATTGAATCACAAAATCCACTTCAAACCATTTGATATTATCATTTAGACCATTTGAAACCTAAAAATTTTCAAAATACCCAATTTTCCCAAAAATTACCAAAATACCCCTGGACCCCCAAAATATCCAATTTCCCAAAATCTTACAGAGTTACCGATAAGTCCTAAAAATCACACCAAATCATTCTTTATGTCTTCCTGATAATTTTGACTGTAATATTTCCATACTTTCGGACAACTTTTTAACACCTCGACACCAAAATAACTAATACTTAAAAAATGCTTTGGGAATCATAATACCTTCCACATTGATCGAAAATGACCTCGAATACTGTCGTTCGACTCCAAATTTCTTCCTGAACCATCTCGAGCCTTTAAATCAACCCTTCAACCACTTTGACCAAAATTTATCAAAATTACCAAAATGCCACTCAGGTCCCAAAATTCTCAAATCCTCTAAAACCATTTCAAACACCTCTAAAATCAATTCTTGACCATCCATTGGGTCGAATTTGACCAAATTCACTTACGCCAAATTGAGTTTCATGACCAATTAAATACCTCAATTTCAAATTCAACATGTCTAGATCTAATTTCAAATGAATCCAAATCAATTTAATTGACCCATGATCAATTTTCAAAATGATTGATCGCAAACCAAAAATTCAACAAAAATTAAATTTAACGCTTTTTTGACATGTCAGTCGACAAAAGTCGTCCGAACAACTCTGGATGACGAAACGGACTGCACAATTGCGTCCGAAACGTCAATTTTACTTAGAGAGGACATGCATTGCACTACGGTTTCATATGCGTGTTTTAAATACACGAATTATCATTTTTTGTTGGATCGCCTAAAAAAATGATCCGAACAACCCCGATTGATGAAACGAACCACACCAGTGCGTCCGGAGCATCAATTTTACTTACGTGGGACGTTCATTTCACCACAACGATGCGTTCGACAAAAATACGCGGAGAGCTTTAAATAATAATAATAATGATAATAATAATATTATTATTATTATAGGAATATATAAATAAATATATTACTTTCTTAAACTCATGTATGCAACCCACGCTCACGCTTGCATGAGCCTCCCTCTCCCTATCCCTCTCACTGAAGCTATAAAAAACAAAAGAAATAATAAAAAATAACAAAAAAATCATATCTATCCCATAATTTTATTCCCACTCCTGATCTAAAAAAAAAAGGAAATTTGCATGCTTCCCTCTCTCTCTCTCTCTCTCTCTCTCTCTCTCTCTCAATAATGAAAAATAATAAAAAAATCATATCTATCCCATAATCTTATTCCCACGCCTGATCTAAAAAAAAAAGGAAATTTGCATGCTTCCCTCCCTCTCCCTCTCTCTCTCTGTCTCTCGCTCTCTCTCTCTATCTCTCTCTCGGCTATAATAAAAATAAAAATAAAAATTAATAAAAACAATCTTTCTCCCCCTCTCTCTCCCCTATTTAACACTCCAACATAAACTCTCCCTCCTAGCATCGTGAGCTTTATCTCTCCCCCACTCCTTTCTCCTTCTCGTTACATAGCAGCAGCCCACCACCCCCTCCCTCGCCGAAACCGCCAACGTCGCCGGAAAATCTGAAGCCGAGCCAACTTTCCATAGAGCCTCCCAAACCTTCTGCATCCTTAACGAAATTTGTAGCCCTTGACCTGAACAACCCAACCCACACTACCGCAGCTGCCGGAAAAGCCCTCTAAAGCTCACGACCACCTTACAATTTTGCATGAAAATTTTTTTTGAAACTCACCCAAATTATTATATTAGCTTTCTTTGGTCCCTAGGAAGCTAGATCAATTATTTTCTATCATTTTTGCAGTTGTTAACGCCTCGTCCAAGCGAGGTCAAGTTAACTCCGGTGAACTTTCAATCCGACGTAAAAACAAAATCAAATCGACGCCACGAGGAGTTGGATAAGCTCAAGAAGATCTACTTATTCAAATCTAATTGAAGACAAACCTCTTCGGCTTAGGTATATCTCTTAAATTGAAATGATGATCCCGAACTTTCATCCCTTCCAAATCGAAAAGTAGATCCTAAAACACCTAAGTATCTGTATGAATGTGATCTACTATTCAAGCAAAACAGAACGAGCCCAATAACACGAAATTTGGTTAAGAATCGACATAAAACAAACTCCGAAAAGTTCCAGCAGTTGAAACTGTTTCACGTTCAGGGACAGGATCGGGAAGAAGATGCAACCTTTTAGCATTTTGTTTTATTTTTTTAATTTTGTTTCATAAATTATAACTAAACTTCAAAATTGCATAACTTTTTGTAGAAAACTCAAAAAAAAAAATCGAAAGATGCTACGAACTCAAGAAAATGAAGAAAACTTTTCAAAACTGAAATCATGAATTTTCATCAAGTAAATATTTTAAAATTAATTTGTGAACTTTTGGAATATTTAAATTATAAAAATTAAAATATAAATGTGAAAAATATGAAATTTGACAAAGATATTAAGTGGCTTGGGAAAAACTTTCTCTGATTATTTCAAGTTATTTTGATTCCTGTGTAGGGATATTTCTTTTCTTTTAAGTGAAATGGGTCATTTTAAATAAATAAGAAAAGTAAGAAATGTGGAATTTCCAAATTCCCCTTGATTTTGTTCTTTGACTTTAAAAAGATCTTGAAAACATTAAAACCATATTTAAAACCATTTTAATCATCATAATTCACTAATTAGGGGAGTAAGTTTGAGTTAGGTTAGTTTAGCCTAACCCGAGCTCAAGCTGGGTCTAGCCAATTTAGTGTTTATGTCGGTCTCCTAGCATTAGTGGGATTGATCTGATTTCATCCCTTTAGGGTCAACCCAATTTAAACCCAATACTTGGTTAGCCAACTTCAGGGTTACAATAGTTAGCCACCAAACCAATAAGATTAGTCAACATAAGCATTAGGTTAGTTAACCTAAACCAATATGATTAATCAACCTAAACCTTTGGTTAGTTAACCCTAAACCAATATGATTAATCAACCTAAATCTTAGGTTAGTTAACCATAAACCAACAAGATTAGTTAACCTAAATTTTAGGTTAGATAACTCTAATCAATAGGATTAGACAAGCCTAAACCTTAAGTTAGTTAACCCTAAATCAATAGGATTAGTTAGCCTGAACTTTAGGTTAGTTAACCCTAAACCAATAGGATTAGTTAACCTGAACCTTAGGTTAGTTAACCTTAAATCAATAGGATTAGTTAACTTAAGCCTTAGGTTAATTAACTCTAAACCAATATGATTAGGTAACCTAAACCTTAGGTTAGTTAACCCTAAACCAATAAGATTAATTAACCTAAACCATAAGTTAATTAGGCTAGTTAACCCAACCATAGGTTAGTTAACCATAAACCAATAGGATTAGTTAACCTAAACCTTAGGTAAGTTAACCCTAATCCAACCCTAATCTTTAGGTAAAACAAACCTAATTCATAGCTTAGTCTTAAGTTAAACCTACCCTAAACCTTAGGTTAAAACCTAACTCATAGGTTGAACATAGGAGAATCTCTTAGGTATAATCTTAAACCTAAGTTAAACCTAAATCCCTCAACTTGAACATCAACTAAGAAATAAAATAAAACACATTGGGATGGGTAAAATTCACATAAAACACATTAAAACTAAATTGAATACAACAAGGCTTTAAAGCATGACTTTGAGGTTAAGTCAGCTTCAAAGTCGTCAACTTCACATAAATAATAATAAATGAACAGAAATAACTAAAATAAAATATTTAAAACACGACAGCAAGATGTAAATAACCTAAAACATTTCAACCCTAAAATTGATAAAGTAATTCAAGAATTAATCAAATCTTAATCACAAATATCACAAAACGCAACTTAAACCCATTTTTGCTCTAGTTTACGAAGATTTCTTGGACGATGCATTCTGTGGATGTTGACAAGAATCTTCCGATCCTGGTGGGCAACCACCTTTCGGACTAAGTAAACTAGGGCACCCGGTGACCCGGGAAGATAAAGTCATAGACATCTTAAAAGTGTTACCACTAATTAAATAATTAAAATCTAATTAAAATTTGATAAAACATTGTTTCCTTATTTGCTATATTTATTGTTTTATGTATCTCAATACATGTTCTTTTACTGCTTTTATCAAACATAGAATGCATGGTTAAAGACAAATAATGAAAATTAAAAGTTATTTAGATTAGGTAGAACCTATAAATCATAACACTAGGGAATTACTTAGCTTAAGTGAACTTAGTCTTGGCCTAAGTTTGAACTATACTTCCACTACCCTTTAATTAATTCACTATAATATTATTGAAACAGATAAAACTTTTAATAATAAGATCGGAGGACCCGAAGACTTGAAGACAATTGAATAAGGAACTTGGGACATACTTCGTGGGCAGCTCGTTCAAGACCTTTCTTTAGTTTAAATAACAATCCTTAAGATTCCGAGGCTATCTTTTATGACGTAAAACTTCTCTTTTTGTTAGGCTCCTGCATAGTCTCGGTATGCATCATGTCCTAACTTGTTTTAGGCTCCTCCTATCTTTCTAGGTTTTTTGCGTAAATTATCATTACACAAATCTAAACCCTAATTAATAAAACTGACAAGAGTTAACTAAAATTAAATCATCCTAAATTGAGCCAAACATTAAGATAGTTTAAGGGATCACCTAGAACCTATTATGAATCTTTAATCTCCCCTACTTTTCTTCTTTTGATTCTTAAAACAAAATCTTTCACCTTTGAACCGATCCCTATTGAAAATTTCACAATCATGTTCGTTGAAAACCCTTCCTTTTGAATTCATGAAAACATAAGTTTCCTGATTTTTATTGAGAGTTTTTATAAGTGATCTATTCACTTAAGATGTAATTAACTATAGGGGCTTGCCCTTATGGGGAAGTTAAAAGAACTTAGAATTAAAATAAACTCTATTTGACTCCCATATCGAATAGGGGAATCTATCGGTCATCATGCAAACTTGCAGATCAAACGAAAGTCATTTTTTTCTATAGTTTATTTAATTGAGCTTATTATCAAGTAGTGTATTACCTTTCAGGGTGGTACATTACTCGTGATTAGCTCGATTATCCAAACTGTAAAAATCAATGGGATCAGTTTAACCCTATTTTCTTCAACCTAAGTTCTAAATATTATATTACACTAAATTAAACCGCACCCATTCGTATGACGATTGAGAATATGTAAAATTTCCCATCACCCTTAAATCCCACCATGTATACTTTTGTAGTACACTCTCTCGTAATCATTTTTCAAGAGAAATCCCGAGTCGCATCAAATTATTGTAACCCATAGATGGTGGCCGTGTTCACTAAGAATCTCAAATAGAGGGATCAATTTTAAATCAATTTTCAAATTAAGTTCTCAAATAACAAATCAAAGCATTCAATATAAAAATTAATGACTTAAAGATTAAAACAAACTCCATTGACCCTTAATAATAGTTTGATAAGGGTGACAAACTTTATATTGATTTTGATTCATAAATAGCAAATGTTATTGAGTATATTATTTTGCTCACTCATAATAGTCTATGCTAGTAAGGACGTGGTGCCTTTTTTAGCATGGCTTGGTCAACCAACTCTATAAAAAATTAATTATGACTTGAGCTATCTGATTGGATGATTTGCCACCAAATTAAGGTCATGGTTATAATCCATTTGTTCCCCAATGACTCCATTCTTTTATATTTGATATGTCAATGTTGACTTAAATTAGTCATTTACAAAAACATTCATGCTAAATCTACAAGGTCCCCTGGGACGAAAAACCCTATGACTACTGACAATAATCCTTACGTTAGGTTGGATCGATTTTCTCCTCTAAATAGACTAGGTTCTATGAAAATTTGAGATTGACGAAACTATGTAATCTTGATCGTTTTCATCATCACTCCCCCAACTTCATGCTTTAATCCTAATGGTGATGAATTTCTACAATCAAAATTTTAATCAAATTTTACAATATAAAATTCTAAACCGTTGCTACTATATTGTTATAACTTGATATTTAATCAATGCAACAAATAATTAAAAAACATCAACAATAATAATAACATGCCTTTATCCCACTATGTGGGGTCGGCTACTCCATTGTGTCCTATTTAGTGTCATATTTTATTTAAATCTAATAAATTATGGTCATTTTTTATACAATAAGCCTAAGTTTTTTTAGGTCTACCTCTACCTTTCTTAACATAAGTTGAATCTAAAACTTCTAATCACCTAATCAGATCATAAGATGGTTGACGTTTAATGTGAACAAACCATTTAAGATGACTCTCTCTAATCTCGTATTCCACCGAACCTACACTATTTCATAAATACATTTGTTTTGTATTTTGTCCCTGTGTCAAGCCACCCATCCACCTAAGCATTCTTATCTCAAAAACACTTAATTTAGTTTAATAGTTCTCTTTTAATGGCCAACATTCTATTCCATAAAGTGTTGCAGGTCTCACCACCATCTTATATAATTTTCTTTTAACTCTAAATGGTACTTTTTTATCACACAGTAGGCCCGATGCATACCTCCACTTCAACCAACTAACTTGAATTCTACTAATAACATCCCCATCTATTTCACCATTATTTTGAACAATAGACCCATGTTGTTTAAAATGATCACATCTTTTAATTATTTGATTATCTATAGTTACAACTTTACCACTGGATCTACTAAGACTACTAAAATTACATTTTATGTATTCAGTTTTAGATTTACTAAAACGAAGGCCATTAGAATCTAATGTTAACCTCTATAATTCAGGTTTTTCTTGGACTTTTTGTTTTTCCTTATCCACAAGAATAATATAATCAACAAAAAGCATACACAAAGGTACTTCCTCTTGTAAATGTCTAGTAAAAGCATCCATAGCTAAAGTAAAAAGATATCGACTTAAGGCCGATTCCTAATGTAATCCAACTAAAATAGGAAATACTTGGTCAGTCCTCATTGTGTTCAAACACAACTAGTAGCTCTAGAATATATATCCTTATTGTCTTGAATATAAGTCATATCAATACCTTTCTTTTGTAGTACTCTCCTAAAAGCTTCTCTCTAAACCTTACCGTAAGATTTTTCATATGTACATCCTCTTTACTGTATGCTTCTTTATCAAACTTAAACTTGCCCAACATAAACCCAATTTGATTATGAGAAATTTTTGCATCATGTATTAATCTATGTTCAATTAATCTCTCATAATTTTAAAGCCTAACACACCAATTTAATTCCTCTATAATATGCAGACTCTTGTGCATCCTCTTTAATCTTGAAAATGGGGACCAAAATACTTTTTCTCCAATCATATTTTTTTCTAGTTTTCAAAATAATATTAAAGAGTTTAGCTAGCCAATAAACTTTCAAATCTATTAAATATTTCCAAGCTTTAATTGGGACATCATTAAGTCCTACTAATTTTTCGTAGTTTTCTTTAAAGCCTCAATTTTTTTTTACCAATATGACGGTAAAAATAATAAATTATTAATGATATTAAGATCACTAAGGTCGATCATACTTTTCAGAAACTTATTTAAAAAGTTATCAAAATATCTCACTCATCTATCTTGAATATCTTTCTCTAAGAAAAGTACTTTTAATGATGTCCTTATGAATCTAGTCATCCTATCACCTTTTAGGTTAGATGTGATTCTACAAGATTTTTCGTCCTAATATGTTTGGGTAAATGCAAAAATCTCCAACGAATACCAAAACTATAATCCCAAAAATCCAAACGCAAATCTTCTCGTTGATTGATCCTGTCAATGCTAATATGTGCATCGTACTTTGCACGTTTGCCACACATATTGGGGGTCCTTATGTTAACATCATTTTTGGGTCACATGCAGCTTTTGGAGTCATATGGAGCTTTCGGACAGGTTGCAGTGCCTCTGAACCCTAAGAGCCACACTTGACCAGGCCTAGGCGGGGCCACGCCTAGCCTGAGCTTGGCCGTGCCCCCAATTCTATTTCACTGATTTGTGACCTTTGTACAGATCCTCATCCCGATCGTTTATTCAATTAGACGGCTGAAAGCATCCAACAATTTTTGATGGTTGCAGAAACCACCAGAGTAATCTAGACCGTCAATCTCCTGTCCAATCGATGGCCCAGGATAGCCGTTGCTGCCTATAAAAGGTGATTGTTCGTCCTTGTCAAGGTCCTCTGTGAGCTCAGTTCAGTGCGCTTGCTCGGGAGAGAGTGAAGTTATCCAGTTTTGAAGGAATTAAGTGGAGAGTGCTTCGAGCTAGTCCTCCGATCTTCGGTCTACCACCACTTTATAAGTCTTTCTTCTTTTCCTTTTTTATGTGTTTTAATTCAATTATTTGAGTTAAAAATTTAGTTTAGGTTAGCTCGATAGCCTTGGAATTTGGGTTCGATACGGGTTGACTTGAACCTGACTTAATCCCAAACCTTAAAACCTAACCTAAGTCTCACCCAACCCAGATCTGACCTAACCTAGACCTGACACAGCTCATGTCTAGCCCAACTTATTCCATACTCAAAAACCCAACTCAAACCTGACCCAACCCAACCCAGACCAGATCCAACTCGACCTAGACCTGACCCAGCTCAAGTCTAGCTCAATTTAATCCAAAACCTAAAACCTAACTCTGGTCTGACGCATCCCATACCTTACTGGATTTAGACTTGACCCAGCTCAAGCCTAGCCCAATTTAACCCAAACCTTAAAACTTAACACAGGTCTGACCCTACCCAGACTTGACCCGACCTAGACCCGATCCAACTCAAGTCTAGCCCATCCTAAAACCTAACATAAGTTTGACCTAACCAAGACCTGACTTGACCTAGCTCAGGTCTAGCCCATCCTAATCTAAATGACCCAAAATACCCCGAAATCACCCGATTACCAAGAACACTTTGAAACTATTAAAATGACCTGAAACACTCTGAAACAACCCAAAGGACATAAAAAAAACACCTAAACCTACCCCTTAAGACTAAAGAGAATACCTTGGAGGTATGTATCTCATGGTTACTGATAAAGGTATTTTAAACCTCCTAGAAACTACAAAGCTCTTGAGCTTTGACATTTAAGGATGATTCTTGGTTATGAGGCTAGTTATAGTTAATGGATACCGATTTTTCAGAGACAACGTAAATCCATGGGCATCTTGATTGGGTAATTTTTTCCTAGTGTCAAGTTTAGTCCACCAATTAGGCTTCTTGCTAGAGTTTAGGTTCAACTCCTATCTAGAAACCTTTCCTAACTTAGTCTATAGTATAGGGGTTCTGATCAGTTCGTGTCTATCATTTTAAATGTTACTGATTCATCTTTTTAAACCATATCTAACCCATAAAAGTATAATCAAGATCTTCCACCCCTTTGAGCTCAAATCCTTTAAATCATTTCATAATTCAACTCAATACATTAATCGAGAGTTTTCCTTAGGGTCCATGAACTTAAAGATACTATTAACTACGAGGAGTTGCCCTTGTAGAAAGCAAGACCCTAGAATTAAAATAAACTTTATCTTAAACCCTTAATGTAAGGTAAAACCCCTGGTTCTGTAGACCGAAAAAAATACTTTCATCGTCTAGGTGGTTATGTTTATTTTTAAGGTAATATTCTCTTTCTTCTGGAGAACATATTATTTTGTGGAATGTCGTGCCCGATCATCTAAATAGAATGCCTTCCGAAAAGCATTATGGTGTTGGCGAACAAAATTTTCCCCACCTATAATAAAATAAACAAAATAAATAACACAAAATTTACTTAGAAAATCGAAGATGAGAAAAAATCACGGGTAGAAAAGGAGAATTCACCATATCAAATAAGAGATTACAAATAGAGAGTATTTTGCACAAAACAGAAGAGCGGTATTTATAGTCTTAAGAAGTTTCCTTTAAAGGAAACAATTAAAAGAAAGCCAAAAAAGTAATAACACACGAATTGCAATCTTAAGTTTTTTCTAAGCTTGATCTAATGGTTGAAACATTCAATCCTTGTGCTCAAAATTTCCTTCTAAAACCTCAATCCGCATGATTATAATTTCCTTATGAGACGTTAAGTGAGACCTACAAAATTCATGTCACAAATTTAGCATCTTTCCCTTGTAATTAACGCCTTAATGATTAGTCTTAATCAAAAGTGCTCTCTCATTATCCGGAGGGTTAATTAACCATAAATGCTTGACTTATGGGAAACCTCAAACCCCATATTAAAAATCCTTGATAAATGAGGGAAAAATTTATGGGTAGTATTTTATTTAGAATTTCATGTTATCTTCTAATGATTTGGTCCAGAACCTCAAGTAAACTCTCTCATTAGTTATTTTTCAGAGGGGGATTGGGGCATCAAATTTTCTTGAATATTTTATTTTTGGCAAAGAATGCAAATTGTAAACTATGCATTTACAAAATGTGATCTATCTTCATTAAGAATGGATGTAAGATCACTATAAACATTTACGTGTTTCAAAACAAAATTCTTATCTAAAGCTAAGTAAGCGCAAAAGTGAGTTGTCCGGTTGCTTTCTCCTGATGCCAAAAAAGAAATCTCTTGGCTAACGTTCGGGTGGTCCTCCTAAAATTTTCTGGTTACCAAATCACACATGAGGTGGATGATATTAATGTTCCCCTTCAAATATGAAGTCCTTGCATTCATACATCCAAGGCTCAATAATTTGCTTGATAGCAAGGATGGCTTGGAGTTCAACTCTGTTGCGGGTCATCGAATATTTGAAGCCCACAATGAAACAGATTGATCTTATACAAATATTTCTCATTATTGAGGTTCTTATTCTTTTGTCCTCAGTGATAATTTTAATTTTGAAGGAACCTTATGCCATAACTTCTTCAGTTATCTAGTCGTTGGCTGGTCTTTCTGCACATTTACATGGCGTCATATTTTGTGATCTCAGTATGCCAACAAGGGTTTCCTATGACTTCAACTTCGAGATTACTTCTTATAATGGGCTAACCTGCTGCCTTTGTTCGCATTTTTTCTATGCTTTCAATTGCGCATTTATTTTGATAATTTCAAAAGCTATATTGTGCTATAAATCACAAGTACAATATTTTACTTTGTAGAAACCTTTTAGTGGTTGTACTCTCAAACGTTGGCTGCTCTCTTATAGCTCTATTTTCTGTTCCTAATGTAAGAACTTTGCTTTGCACCCTTTAAGTTTAGTATGCTAAGAATGGTGAAATATCTTGTTCGGTTTCAGGGCTTCACAATTTCTACATCAAGGGTCTGCTGGTCTTAAAGGGTCAATGACAACTTTTTCGTCTCAATTTTATTTCTCAGTCCTAATTTCATTTTGTTTTCAAGAGTTGGTCATCTAGGATATTCTTAGCTTCCATAGTTTTATTGAACATATCCTTTTGTTCTAATTGTGCAGTTGATATGTAATTATATAAGAATTGTGTGGTATGTGCCTATTATTATTATTATTTACTTAATTGGCCTCTTTTTGCGGCTGTTTTAGAGATCATTTTTGGTTGTCTTTGTTAACTTTGATTTCTCTTCTGATGGACGGTTCATGTCATTTCTAGTAAGATCATCTCAGCTTCCTTCTGTCATCAAAACACGGTAAGAAAGGGACATGATTTCCTTACAATTATGTGTTAGAAAATTCATGTTTCAACTTTATACACAAATTTCAAAAGAAAAAGTACATAATAGCTAAGATCTTTTAAATTCATGATTTTTACATATGTAAAATAAAGTGA
>JXCR01031600.1:0-11999 GCA_002079205.1 Phalaenopsis hybrid cultivar | reverse complement strand
AATTATGTAATAAAGGTAGCCTTGTTGAAAGTGCAACGTCTGTCATAAATTCGACTAAGGAACCGAGATGGTTTAGTCAAGTAAAGCGCACTTAAATATAAATAGATTAAGTAGTTGGGTTGGCTCAACTAAAAGATGTGTTGTCCGACATGAACCGACTAAGTAGTTGAGGTGGCTTCACCGAGCGAACGTGAATGATTAAAAATATTAATTAGGTGATTAAAGTGGCCTAGTTGAAAGAGGCGCTATATACAAGAAGAAATCGACTAAATAATTGAGATTGCTTGGTCAAGCAGAGCGCACTCAAAGATGATAAAACTATGTAATTGAGGTGGCCTAAATGAACAATATGTTATCCAATATGAACCAACTAAGTAATGTCGGTGGCTTCATCGAAAGAGTACCAATGATTACAAAATAATCAACTAGGTGGTTGAGGTGGCCTAGTTGAAAGAGTTGTTATTTGACATAAATTGACTAAGTGACTGAGTTGGCTTAGTCAATTGAAGTCATATCTCAATTGGCTATATAATCAAGGTGACCAATCAAAGCAAACATTATTCATCGTAGATCGACCAAATAATCAATGTTGCTTAGTCGCATGATCGGGCTAATCAACTATCCAATTGATTGATCCTCCTAATGATATTTGAGTAGGCATTCAACATTTATGTGATAGAACTAGCTTCTTAAAAGCCCTTCTAAATGGGAGGTATTATGATAAAACGGTGTGTTTTGTTATCCCATGTTTGGCTTGAAGATCCAATCGATCTAACGATTTATGTAATGATTTTTCAATAAATATTATGCTGGTTTGAAGATCCAAGCGATAAGATATTTAATAAGAGAGAAATATGAATCTTCTTCCATACATATTCGGAAGCTTGGACCCATATGCCAGAAAATGTTTACCAAAACATGCGGGCATCTTATCTTCTCTCATCTCCAAGTTAAGTGAGATCTGATGATGTTTATAGAGCTCTATTGATATTAGGTTTTGTTAGTCTAGAACCGGTCCAAGGACTTTACCCGAGAGATGTCATTTTGTTTTAACTCATTTTACGGTAATCAATACACATGGTAAGGGGAAAATCATCATGCCAAGGATTTGATGCCTCTAGATAGAGATTTGAATGAATTTTGGTAACTAAGGCTTAATCTATAAAGGCTCAAATGATGATTACCTTCAATTTTGGAGTTTGAGTTTTGGTCATTGGACTCATTCAATATACTAAACTGAAAAAAATATTGAACAGGAGAGAAGTATGAGTCTTTCTCTTTTTCTATTTAAATGACTGGACCTATATAACAGATGGGACCTTTATCTTAATATGAGGCTAGCTTATCTTCTATCATATCCTTCAAGAAGGGGCTGACTAAGACGTTGAGAGTGAGAAAAGATCTATTGAACCGATGAAACCTACAAGATCTCTTTCACTCTGGGTTTCATTGATCTAGTCTCAGTCTGAACATTTGATTAGAGAAATATCTGATAAGAGATAAATATTATCCTCTTTTTTTCTATTTATAAGACTGGATCCGCGTGACAGATGAGACATTTACTTTAGTAAAGGGCCATCTTATCTTCTCTTGTTTTATTCAATCATTGATATATTACTTTTGTTTTTGAGTTTCTTTCAAAATTTGGACTCAACCATACGACCTAACTTGGGATTATAGTTATTTAAAAGAGCAATTCAATACTTATATGGCAAAATTAGTTTTCTAAAAACTTTCTCATAAAAAAAGGACTATAATAAAATGATTAGTTTTGTTATCCCAGACCCAATCATAAGATCCTACCAGAAGAGGGATTATCATATGATGGATGTGATTATTGAAATGAAATGTGATCAATACATATTTCAACTCACATTATCTTTAGAAATACCCACTGGGGGTTCTAATTGTCTTTCAAGTGTCTGCTTCGTATTTATATGATGAAATTTGCTTCTTAAAACTTTCTCATAAAGGGTAATGATTATGATAAAATGATAGGTTGTCATCCCAAACCCATTCTGAAGATCCAACTGGGAATGATCACTTGTAACTGATGTGCACTGCTATGCTATATGATAAAAATTTTCTTTAGCACAAAATAACAAGAATCTTACCACGAGAGATACATTTAATATAATATTTATCAACTTATTCCAATGTAGCCATCCTTTATGCATGAAATTACTCTTCTTTTATAATTAGTGAGAAATCTTATTGGCAATCAAAGATATATTTATAGGGAGAACCAACTCGAGGATAAAAAAAAACCTAGTTGTTCTGTAGGGTGCAACTAATGTTGGATTTTTTTTATTAGGATTGGGCCCAAAGACTCATTTGGATAGGGCTTTGATATGAGAGGAACATGAGTATTCTCTCATTTATTTTCTAGGAAGATTAGACCCAGATGATAGAGAGGACGTTTACTTTCATATGAGGCTATGTTATTTTCGCTCATCCTCACTTAATCTATTATTTTTGTATTTAGGTTTCTTTTAAAATCTGGTCCTAGTTCTAAATCCAACCAGACAAAAAATTAATTAGGAGAGAAATGTTAGTTTTTTTTTATTATTCTATAATACTAGATTTATGTGACAGAGGGGTCGTTTATGATAACAAATGGTCATTTTTTTTTCTGTTTCTTTCATTGAATCATTGATATATTAGAACTATTCAACATGCATGTTAGATGACAAATTGTCATGATAGAAAGCTTGACACCTCTAGATGGAGATTGATATAATTTTTTTTGGTAATCCAGACTTAAGTCTCAAAAGGTCAAACTTGTGATTGCAATCAATTCCTGGATGCAATCAAAAAATTAAATCAGGCATGTTTGATAGTTTTCAAAATGATAGACGAATATTTCAAATGTGAATAATAAAATTTTGGTTGCTATCAACTATTTGAGGCAATTCAAACTCAAGGGATGATCAAATCACAAGGTAAAAGAAAAACTGTTATATCCTTGGATTTGCCTTTTATGCAGATAAATTTATATGAAACTCACTAAAGTGAATCTCTCTCATACTTGATTAGGGGTTTCTCTTTAAGTTAAAATATATGATTAAAATACTTATTTGGTCAAAATTCAAACCAAATAAAGGCAAAGATATGCCATATCCAACTCAAGACAGTTAAAAAGTTCACTTTTTAAGATTTTTTTTTTATATTTTTAATAGTATGCATCTATCCTATAAGACATAATTTGTGATGAATGAACTTAAGATCAAAATTATCACTATCAACTCCTTGATGGAATGATGGAGCGTAAGGATCCTTCAGGATTCAAACATTCATTGATTCAAATGAAAGCCTCTATGTTTTAGTTAGGTGGTTTAATTATATTTTCATTTACAACTGACTACACCATTCCACAAGTTTTTTTTTTTATTTATTTTTAACATAGCATATATAATTTATATTGTTAAAGATGCAAATTATGATATAGGATAAATTATCTTATTAATGGATTATTAATAACAAGAAATTTTAAATATTATTTTATTATGTTTGAGAGGCTTTTTTTTGAAATTTGATATTGCTCCAATTGTATGAACAATTTTCAATTTCAAGGCAAGTCAATCACAACTTTTTTTACAAGGAGAATAATTCCACAAATGGATCCAGTGATAAGATGAAAGCAAAATACTTGATTGAGATAATTATAAAATATGTTCATGATATGAAAAATATTCTAAAGAGGCCTACGAAGGTTTTCAGTTTTATACAAAATTTGAGATGTGCGAGAAGCCTCTCCAAATTTGGATTGAAAGATGAGCCCTACTAGATTCTTTCATTCTCTTCTTTCCATTTTGAATTTGAAAGATTTCACTGTCTAACCGCAGCGCAGGGATAGGGTATCAATTCAAAAGCCTAAAAAGTCAAAATAGTAATTCTGCTTGACAAAAACAAAAGACATGTTAGCCCTCACATATATTCTTGTAGGAGGGATCCTATAAGAGCATATAATTACCTTGGAACATTTCTGAGCACATCATGTTATAATGTTGAAACAGGACTTGCCGCTACTACTTAGAAAGAGAGTTTGACATTTAATTTTGATATTATGGTTATTGCAAATGCAAATCTATTAGGGTGCATCGGGATAGGGTTTGATATAATCCAATTCACATAAATGTGCGACATAGAGCAAAACCCATCTGTTTAAGTTGATCATGGAAAGATACATCTCCTTCTTATGTAATTACATATCCTCACAAGAATTGTGATTCTATAATAAAAAGATCAAGATAATTGGATATTGAGCTAGGAGACCTATGAGGGCAAACCAAAGGTCTCCTCTTATCAACAGGCAAGGCTTAGAATATCTTCCTTTCTCTTAGGATGGACTTTATCTAAATGATCATAATAGAGTTATTTTTTAGAAAAAAATGAGAATCTCATCATCAAATTATTCAAAGGAAGTTTAATTTAAGTTTGCCTCTCTAACGACACCTCATCATGGAGGAATTAGAGGGTAGTATGAGTATTTGATAAGATATTTGCAAGCATAAGACGGCTGCGAATAGAACTTTTAAGGTTAACCTGTCAACCTCATCTCACACTCTCTATAAGGACACATGAGGGGCCAAAAGGAACCACTTCAAATGTTTCCATAGAAGGGCGAATAAAACTTTTAAGGTTAACCTGTAGACTTTATCTCACACTCTTTATAAGGAGACATGAGGGGCCTAAAGAACCACTTCAAAAGTTTCCTATCATCATGAAGTGCATACACCATATCTATAATAGAAGAGACATAACGATCAAGTCTTAAGATTTGTTTTTTATATATGGGATAAGGTGCATCAAAATCCTTAAGTACTACTCATTTGATAAACCTGTGAACGTCCTCCTATCTCAGGCTATAACAAGGACCTTCATGTTGGAGAAAAATTAGTATCCTCTTTATTATTTGAGAACATTTATAACCCTTTCCATGACAAGCTAGGAGTATTCACAGGCTTTGAAAAAAGTAAAATATTGTTTGTTGTCCCAAAAGCTCTTTCTTCATAGAATTTATTAAGGATTAAAACCTATAGGTACAGTTAAAGGGAAGCTTTTTATTTCACGTCCTGGTAGCTCTTTTGCCCTTTTTAAGAGCAATGAAAGCTTCAAAGGAACATGATATATGTTCTGCATTGGTATAAATGTATTTAAATTTATATATAATCATTATGAAATTTGATTAACAATAAGGTTTAAGCTAGCCCACAAAAGACAATATTATTTGGGCTTGTATAATTGAATACCCTATGGCTAAAAATTGATATCAACATGGCCATTATGTTAGGGGAAAGCAACTTTCTCTTGATTCTTTCGAAAGGATGACATCCTAGGTCACAGGAATTAGAAGATATGGAAGGCCAAATGATTTGGTGTTTCCTCTAATAGTCTATTCCATACTATTAAAGTAATCAAACCACAAGGTAGAGGGTGCGTCTCCATATCCAAGAGTCACCTCTATTAGGGAGCTCTAAGTTAATACAACCTTTAACTGTTATGAGCATATTTGTAGCCCTAAATGCAAGGTTTTGTTGGTACTAATAAAAAATTTTAATGAAAATGCTAAAATACTCAACGTTATTATCAATAGCATGACATCCTCATCAATTCTTCGAAGGGATTGCACCTTTAAATTAAAATTTATTGGAATTTTATATGACATGAATGTCAAATAGCCTTAGTTACTCATAGTTGACTGCAGTAAGTGAAGATATTAGATACATTGGAATATTTTCTTCTTGAAAGATTTTTTATAAAACGACTTCTATATAATATAAAAACTGTAATGACGTAAGATAAATATATTTTTCCTTCGAATTGAAAAATGGCATGTGGCATAAATTACATACAGTTAACAGTAGTAATTAGAATTGTTGAATATCATCAATTACATATAACTAATCAAAGTGACTATAAATGCATTTATAAGATTTGAGAAAGTGAAATCAGTTAGCTTCTCAAAATGACAACTGAAAGTCATTGCCAAGTAAATTTTACGGCATAGGACATTAGCTAATCACCCTTGATAATAATTGCAATATCACATAGGAGCATAGGATTGAATTTAAAGACCAGGAATATTGAATGACATTAATTACATAAAACTAGCTGCAGTAAGTAAAAATATTGAGTGATATTAGTTACATACAATCAATTGTAGTAATTAAAAAAATGCTAGAGGTAAATTTAAGACAATGACATCAATTGGCTGCTCAAAATAAATGAATTTTAAGAATTGTGACATCAATTGACTACGCTTTGTAGCAACTACTACGTCACATAGAAGCATCGTGCTTGTCTTTAAAGTCCAAGGGCATCAATCACACCAATTACATACAGCTAGCTATAGTAACTGAAAATGGAAAAAAATTTCAATTACGTACAAGTAGTTATAGCAACTAAATTTGTTTCAAGATAATTAATGAACTGTTCTGTAGCAATTTGTATGCTTCTAAAAATGAATCTCAAGGGATGTGATGTCAATTGAATAATCTTGGTAGCAACTCCAACGTCACAAAGAAGCATAATATCTAACTTTCCTAACAATAGCACGTTTTGTTTGATTTAGGTTAAGCACTTTGTAGGTCTGTGGTTTGATTGAGCTAGGTTTGCATGGAAGGAGAAGAAAGTGAGGACAAATGTAGTGACTGCAGCAGCAGTCTAGTGCTGCTGTACAACCATTTCTGTTGAAGGGAGGTTCAGAAGAGAAGGATAGGAAAATTGAAAACCTTAGATAAACCAACGGGTTTTATGCAGAAAGACAGATAAGATGTTAGTAAGAGATCAATTGATTCTTGACATTACCTTTTTTAAATGGAGAAGTGAAGGATGTAGGTGAATTGGAGCATTTCCTCGATTATATTTTTGGGAAAGTTAATGTTTGAATGTATTTCACCTACTAATAGCTTGGACCTATCTATTGTCAGCCAGATAAGAGCCGACTTGGTCTATTTTAATAACGATCCATTTCTTTAGTGGGAGCACACTCAGTTTATTTCAATAGAACTACGTCAAATTTCCATATTTTTCTTGTTTAATATAGGTGAATTACATGCCAATCTTAATGTTTTGTCATTTCCCGCTCATGTCACTCTCTCTAATTCTTCAATAGGTGTTTTTCCAATTTTAACATTTTGCACTTTCTTTTGCATTTATTGATTAGGTTAAATTTAAAAATAGCATTTTTTTTAGGTTTCTTAGTCTTTTTGACTTCCATCTTATTACTCTTGTTTTATTTGATTGACATATTTGTTGTATGTAATTACATTTAATTTGTGTAACAGGCTTTCTATCTCTTTCCATGAGTTGATTTGAGAATTAGGGATAGTTCTTCATTTGCCCATATGGATAACATTCCCATATTTCCTTTTTGCTTGAGGAGTTTTCCTATTTGGTGGTTCCTATGCCAAGCTTAATTGCTTTGAGTTGATGAGTTGATGACAAATAACGTATATAATTTATGCATTATCTCTAGTTGCCCTAACATTTGGTTATGATGGTTTCTCATATTTTGCCTCACCGGATTGACCTTCAAGAAAAAGTTGTATTATGCGGCTGCAGCTTTTATCGTTTTGAATTTTAGCTCATAGTTACTTTTCCTTGAAACCATATTTGGGTATTAAATTTCTAGGATTCTGATACTGCTGCGGCAATTGGGTCCAAATCATACAATGCACTTGCTGGAGAGCTGGTGTCTTTTGAAGCAGGAAAGTCAGATATAGAAAATAAGAAATTGTCTCACAATGATTCTGTTGATTTTGTCGCTGCAACCACTGCAACATTAGGAGTGCCATCTCCCTCACTTTCAAGAAGCATATCTTTTGATTATTGCCAAGAGTCATTGCCTGCGGATCAAAGAAAAGGTAAAGGTGATAAAGAAGAGGAAGAGGAGCTGATGAGGATCTTGAATTTGTCAAGAGCTGAAGTATTAAGTTCTAGTGATTCTATTCCTGCAGTTCTTCGCAGTCCAGATGGAACTACACCTTTTGCATTTGAAATCTCTACTGTTTCAAGTGTGCAGCATAATGTGGATGATTCTGAAAATTTTGATCTGTCGGATAAAACTATGCCCTTAGAATGTGATGCATCTAGTGATTGCAACAATAATATATTACACAATCATGTTATTTCAGGAGATGATGATGCTTTACCTTTCAATGGAAATTGTGGAAGTAATGCAGAGCAGAGAAATCCTGCTGTTTCTGTTTATTCTTCCATTTCCAGTGATATGACAAACAATATAAACGAAGTTCCGTTAATTTGGTCTACAGAGGCTGATGTTTCTGATGAATCTTCTACTTACAAAGAGGGAGCTTACCTTTCAGGGGACAATCGATCGCCTTTGCTGACATCGGCAGAAGATTCAGTGACACCTCAGCTTCAAAAAACGACTGATGATGGTGCTAAACATTGTGTGCCAGAAGATCTTGTTGATTCAGCTGCACAGCATCCAAATTTTCAACCCTCACTTGAAACGAAGGAACCTTTGGATGTTGCTGAGGTTGTTTGTAGTCTATCAATTGGTGAACCTATATATGAAGGAGAAGACCACATTATTGAATCTAGGCTATCAGATTTTGAGGATCAAGAGCCAATCTATGAAGGTGAGATGGTTCTTGCTGAACAGGCTATGATAGCTGGTGAAGAAGCAAGTTCTATTCATTCGAACGATCAAGTTACTGGGCGGCAATGTAAGATTTAAATTTATTTTCAGTCACGTAGTTGTTTATTTACTTCTTTTGCATTCATTAATAAAATTATTCTGTTCTTTTACTTTAGGTCAATTGATTAAGAACTTTCTGGAAGGTACAGCAAGCCAATTGACAATCTATGGGTATACTTTTATTGCATTTTATGCCAATGAATATTTTCTGTTTGTTATAAATGCTGGGAGAAATATTCCTTTTTCTTTTTTGTTGGTAGCCTATTTTGCCTGCAAGAAGGTTTGAAGGAAAGAGAACTCTGCGTCTTTTTTCGTAACAACCATTTTAGCACCATGTTTAAGGTATGATGAGCTGTTGTCTTTCATCTGGTGCGTCAAAATTATTTCACCTTGTAGAAAAATTAGATCAGTCTTTCAGTCCGATTTTTGAACCATTGCCATTACCTATTTTGCAGTTCAATGGAGAGCTTTATTTGTTGGTTACTGATCAAGGTTACATGAACCAACCTGATCTAGTGTGGGAAAAGTTGAATGAGGTAAACTCTATTTGCTCCAAATTCCTTCCCTCCGTATGCACTACTATTTACCATTAATCCTCTCTTTTCCAAATTAACGATACCAGCTATTCTTTCATTGACTTTTGTTTGGAACATTTCGAGAATCTAATTGACTATGTAACTTTTTTATTGATAATTTTTTGTTTTAACTGAAATGTAGGTGAATGGAGATACAGTTTTTATGACAGGCAATTTTACACAGTTCAACCCTGATAATCAGGCCAATGACTCATGGAATGAGCAGAATGCTATCAATAGCACCACTGTATGTCCTTTTTAATACTTTCGAATTTCATATAGCCCATCTTCAGATGATGTCAGATAACATGGCTGTTTATTGCAGGATTATCTAGCTACACTTGAAGGATCGACGCCATCAAATTCATCTTTCAAGTATGCTTCAGAGTTAACTTGGAATTGACATTCAGAATTGACTTTTTGTTATTATTTCTTTGAAGTAGAATTGTTTTACCTTGTGAGGCTCAGTAAGTGGTTCAATTCCGTTTATCTACATCAACATGCTAGCGAAAAAGAAGCGAGAACTATTTCATACAGGTAAGAATCTGGGGCGAGTGTAATCGGGGATTACATAAGCTGCTAGCTACAGAGATGACGGGACAGGAACTGTTGGCCTTGTGCTGATGAAAAGAAATCTGGACAATTAACATAGCAAGTTGGATCATAGTGGAGCCCTAATCTAAGAATATTTTCTATGAAACACATAAATTTAGATAAGTTCTACAACAGATACTTCTGTGCATGGTGTGCAAATTAGCAAAAATGGGCTTTAAAGCAAATTCATTAATTTAAAATCTTAGGATAAGAGAGGTGACTCAGCATTTAGAAATTAATAAAATTAGAGTCAAGTGGATATTATAATATTCTAACAAAAGTGGAGATAAAAATTCACCAAGTCTGCTAAAAGAAAGGGGGATCCACTGGAAATGATAATTAAAAAAAATCATGTTAATCCTCTAGAATTCACTACGTGAGAATCTTGCTTTCTCCTACTCGCTCGTGCCATAAGGAAGAAAAAAGCACTTTTTAAGAAAATTTTCTAGGTATTTTCTAGAAGGAAGGGCGGATCACTTAAAGGAAGTAATAAAGAAAAATCAAGTTAATCCTCTAGATATCTCTCAATGAAAATCTTCCTCTCTTCTACCAGCTTATATGGATTTTTCCTTTTAAATTTAAAGTCATTATGATAAGCACTTAAATAAGGCATTGGCTTATGAAATAACTTATTTTATTTATTCGATAGGATAATTTGCTTATGTTGGTGTTTTAGTTTGTTTATAGTTTTTGCAAAGAATAAATATTTGTAATTGTTTTGGAATCATTTATTGAAGGGTATAAAAACCTCATTGAATCTCTCCTCGCCCCCTCTATAGCCATTACCTCTTAATTCTAGGTGTAGCAAGATGCTGATCTCTCTCTCTCTCTCTCTTCTTTTTTTTACATTTTAGGCTCTAGTACATTGATCTTGTTTCTTTAGCCATTACTGCAGCTTTCAGAGAAGAATTTTAGATTGTTAATTGCTGGTTTCTTTTAGTTTTGAGTCGGATATCAAATCCATTCGTTGTTATATAATTAGTGTGGATTAGCAGAAATCAATAACCATATAAGGATGAATGGGTCTATAAGGTTTCTTTGATTGACAATTCTCATTCTCTATGTTTCTATAGGTTTATTTCTTTTGTAAGCTGGATTCTAAGTTTTATCCAGCACCACACTGAAGACTTTTGGGCAATTCACTATGCTCTCCATTTTGATTATAGGCCTAATTGAGGAGTATTGCAGCTCTACCTGAAAAACTTTGTATTTTGATCCTATCCATTGAAAGGGCCGGTGCTTTCAAAGCATTAGGCACAATGCATTTCACAAGATTTTATTTTTTATCTTTAATGGGCAAAGTGCGAAGGGAAGTGATGCTTTTGCGAACTAGAGGTTATTTAATCAACCAAATTTAGGTAGCAATCTTCAACAACTTGATAAAATGTCAAAAAGAGTAATTTTCAGCTATTTGAAGGCCAATAAAACATCAAAAATGTTATTGATAAAGTGATGAAATAATATTAAAAAATTAAAAATAGTTTTGATATTGAGTGATTAGTTGAATACCAAGAGATGGATACGGTGTGAAGAGAAAGCTTGGAAATGAAGCATTGAGAAGCATTTTCAAGTAGATGCTTATGAGCGAGAAGTTGTTATTTCCAACAACAAGAATCATTGATAAGTGAATAGGAAAATTTATGGTTAAGAGGACATGATTTAAGGAAACATTAAGAAGTGACTGTCTCTAGAGCAGAGAGAATGATCAATCAATGAACAAATTCTTAATTACTACAAGAACTAATGAGAAGAAGTGGACTCAACTAATGAGAAGAAGTGGACTCTTGTGCTTAGCTTTATAGCAATGTTAAATCAAACCATGAAGTTTGAACCATGATTTTTTTATGATCTATAGCCAATCATACAACACTAAGTAACACAATTTGTGCTCTTTGCTTGACCTTATAGCGCCTTAAATAAAATTAGAAAAAGCTAGATTTATANAAAGACAATATTATTTGGGCTTGTATAATTGAATACCCTATGGCTAAAAATTGATATCAACATGGCCATTATGTTAGGGGAAAGCAACTTTCTCTTGATTCTTTCGAAAGGATGACATCCTAGGTCACAGGAATTAGAAGATATGGAAGGCCAAATGATTTGGTGTTTCCTCTAATAGTCTATTCCATACTATTAAAGTAATCAAACCACAAGGTAGA
>JXCR01031598.1:0-18068 GCA_002079205.1 Phalaenopsis hybrid cultivar | reverse complement strand
ATGGAACCCTCACCACTAGAAATTCTACCATCTTCTTTACTCAACTTGAAGTTCCACATATTAATTCCAACCTCTAAGTACTTAGTAGGTGGGGCCACTATAAGAGAAACTCAAGATGAGTCACCCTTAGGACTGTTGGACCTTAGGGTTAACCCTAGTGTTGGTCTGGAGCTAAGGCACTCACTACACTTATCTGCACCCACAATCACTCACAACCCTCAACTGTGGGGGAACTCAAGATGAGTCACCCTTAGGATTGCTGGACCTTAGGGTTGACCTTGGGTTTTGGTCTGGAGCTAAGGCACTCACTACACTAATCTGCACCCACAATCGCTCACAACCCTGAACTAAACTCAAGATGAGTCACCCTTAGGATTGTTGGACCTTAGGGTTGACCTTGGGTGTTGGGCTTGCTAAGGCATTCACTACACTCATCTACACTCACAATCACTCACAACCCTAAACTCAAATTTCCTAAGGCACTCACTACACTCATCTACACTCACAATCACTCACAACCCTAAACTCAAATTTCTAACTTAGGTCCCTTGATCTTTTTGGTATACTCATATAGATGGTCCCCTAAACTTACCAGCCCTAGGGCTGTGGTTTAACTACAACAAGTACATAGAGGACCCAAAATGAGATTTCCTTTGGTCCATGGCTCATTTAGGGTGTTTAGTTACACAATCCTTTCAAAAATACCCATCTTCGCCTTTTGCCCCTAAACACCCCTAAATTACCTAAACACCATTAAAACCCTAAACTTTGCCAAAATTCCCAAGTTTTCCCAAAATATCCAAATTTGATCAAAATTCATTTCAAATCTTTTGAAAACCTTCAAACACCCAAATTACCCAAAATCTCCAAAAATTGACAAATTACCAAAATACCCCTCCATAGCCCAAAATTTCAAAAATTCAAAAAATTCCCAGAACATCTCAATAAATCCCAAATATTCTTAATTTCATTTTTCTTAACTACTACATGACCCCATTTGGCCAATTTTACCATCTTTAACCAGAACCCCCAAATTTCTCTTAAAGGGCCCAAATTTCCCAAAATTCAACTCCAATGTCCATCAATTTTATCTCAATTGACCCCAATTCCAATCCTAAACTCAAATTAACTTTTTATATGGCCAAAATAAACCAATACAAGCTTAATTGGCCTATTATTTGAGCCCAATTTTGATTTAGGTCAAAACCCCAATTTTGGTCATATGACCTAATCTCACCAAATTGAACCCATATCCTAGTCAATTGGCCCTAATTAACGTTGAAAAATCTTTATAACAATATTATACATTAAAATAAACCTTCAATTGGCCTTGGTGAAGCCTCAAATCTATTTGATTTTGGCTTAATCCAAAATTCCCAAATTTAGCCCCAAATTGGCTAAGTCCCAAAATTTCACCCAATTGATATTCTTAACCTCAAAATTGGGATCCAATTGATGTTGAAAACTCTTCATGGGGTCCCTATTGACCATTTATAATAATCAATTTGGACTTATCCCAAGGCTAACCAAGCTAGACCCAAGCCTAGCCCAACATGACCAAATTGACTAAAATTTAAAATTCCCTCAAATTGCCCCATCAATTGAGCTCAAAATCACTTCAAACCTTCACCAAAAATTTTCATAAGAATCATATACACAATTTTGATCAATCAATTGGGTCAATTGACATGGCTAACCTAGCCCAAACCCAAGTTTTAGTCATTTGTACCCACTTGGACCCATGCACTAAATGTGACCTAACCACCCTAAAGCAACCAAATTAACTCCACCCCAGCCATTAGTTGACCCCTAAGGCTGAGCCAAAACACCTCTAACCACCTAAACTAAGCCATGGACCAAAATTCTCCCAAATTAGGGGATCTTACTCCCAAAAATACACATGGTTAAGATATCCTTGCCAAATTGCATTAAATTGTTGTGATGGATTCCTCTGGATGCCCTGAGCAGCTAGCCACCTCCCCCTGGTCGGTTGGCCAGCCTAGTGGTTGGAAAAGCTCAAAACTGAGAGCCACCCCCATGGGACTTCACCCAAATCAAGCCTAGAGGCCAACTCAGCCAAATTGAGTTGTAGCGCTCCTCTGCCCTCTACCTAAGCACCACATTACACCTCCTAATTGGCCATGACAGCCACCATAGTCCATCACCTCAGCAAGAGGCTTAATCACTAGCCTCCTTAGGACCCAACAAACATGTCGAGCACCTTTGATTGAAGCTTCCCTTCTCAGAGCAAAGGTATAAAATTTCTCCTCCTCCCGAGCCTATTTTGATTCTCCATTTGCTTAGGCTTGATTTCATGATACATTTACCGTATGGATGTGTTTGTCTCACTTAGAAAATTCCATAGGATCAAACCCAAAGTGATTTAGTTGAGTATAAGCTGAGATCATAGGGTTTTAGTGTCGACGGTCACGGGATCATTCTATTGGGGACGATGACAGGGAGTCGTTTGATCACGCGTGTATCGAATGGATGGTCAAGATGAAGCCGGACAACACTTCTTTACACAAACAATGGGACGCGTGGCTGCTGGCGTGGATGGCAGTGTCAAATAGAAGCACGCCGTGTGGAGTTTTGGAGTCGCGTGGATAAGTAGAAAAATAACAAAAATAAAATAAAAACACCCTCTTGCTCAGTGAACAAAGGAGAACAATGTGGAATAAATTTCAAGACTATTTGATGCATATTTTATTTCTTATTAATTAAACACTGTTTTAAATCATTTGATACTCCATGTATATTGACACATCATCTTCGTTTGAGATTTTGGCATGTTGTAGCCTCTATCAAGGAAAACATCCTCTGATTTTCCCAAAGTCAGAGGAGGTTCCTAAACAAAGATCCATATTTTTCAAGTTTTTGCACATTATTTCCTAAAAATAATCATAGAAATTAGCATATTGATTAGAAAATTACAAGAAAATTTTGGAAGGTCCATCATGACCAGCGAAGCTTTTGGAATTAATTTCATGGGTCAAGTCATTTAAAATGTAACTTAATTTTCATGAACACTAAATCATTAAGATAATTAATTTTGGAAAATACAAACATTTAAATTACTTGATTTTTTATCTCCACTGTGGTTTGTGATCCAGAGAACTCACCATAAAAGTTTCAAAATATTCTAAGTTCATTTGATAACTTAAGTTGATTTTTAAAGATAAACAATACTTTTGGCATTTAAGTGATTTTTAAAAATCAAAATACAACTCAAAAAATTATGAAACTTAGTTTTTTTGAGTTCTTTGTGATGAGGGGTATTGTCTAAAAATAAAATAATATTTAGAATAAAAACTTGATTTTTAACCTATTTTAAATATTAAAATAATTAAATTCCCTAAAAATCACAAAAATAATAAAACTCATGAAAATGTTCTAAATTTCTTCGAATTTTTTTCCTGATTTTCTAAATAAAGAAACTGAATTTCAAAGTTTAAAAATAATTTTTAGAGGCTAAAAATATGCTTTCATTAAAATAATTCCAATAAAATAAATAAAATTCAAAAAATCTTCTTCTTTGAGTTCTTTGACCTCACGGAGACTTTTCAAAAATACAAAACTTGATTTTCTTCATTTAAAATATTTTATATTTAATAAATACTCCATAATTTAAAATAATTGTAATAATTCACATAAAATTCAAAAATAATGAAATTTGGTCTAAAGGCTTCTCTGCTTTAGGTCTACCTCCAGTAAAAATTTTAAGGGATTAGGATTTACCTTGGTCAAGTTAGGAATTTTCTATGAAAATTCCTATTTTTGCATGAAAAATAATTATATAAATTAAATTAAATTTTGAAAAATCACATTTTCTCCTCTGATGTCTTAATTGACCCATTAATGAGGTAATATAAAAATTTCAAAGTCATTTGAATTGAATTTGACAAATTATTAAGTGATAGAGCCTTAGGGGCAAATGTGTAATTTTGGAAAATTAGCCTTAATTAACATTTAGGCTTAATTTATAAAGGGAAATGGGTAACCTCTGATTTCAATTAACTCATTTGATGACTGAAATAAAAAATGAGACTAGTTGGTAGAAACCCATTTCACCTTCTTTAATTAAAGATAAATTAATGATTTCCTAAAATTATCAAATTCTTGAAGTTCACTAAATTAAATGATATTGGACTTAGTGGTATGACTTTTGAAGTAAAAAATTAATCAATTTATTACCCCTATTTTGATTTTCAAATAAAATTCCGATCATGAATCATAACCACCTAAAACCTTTTCAAAACTAATTAAGGCACTCACCTAGGTCATAAGGGCTTAATAGCGACTTAGGCTAAATCAAGTTTCATTTAAATGAGGATTAGAAAAGTAAATATCATTAAAAATTAAAATATCTTTCAAACACTACAAGCCCAATTAGGGTTAAAATTTGGCCAAGTGTTTCAACAACACTAACTTGCCTCTTTAAGGGTCTTCACCCACATAATCCTAAAATTGAATCACATGTGATAATTACCATATTCTTAGGGATAATTGAGACATCAATGTTTACTAAGTATTAAGGGTTTTACAGGATGAATTATTAAGCAACATAATAAGTTTAAAAGAACTTGGGATTTTCCACCAGGCAACGAAAGAGTAGCACGGACCTGCTTCTTTCTCTAGATCTGTTGGGTATCTCGAGGATCTACTAAACTTAATATGTTTTGCTTAACAAAATCATCCTTAATTAAACTTCTAAGGACCCACCAAGATATGACATAGGGTTAGGAAAACTACAAAAAATTTACTTCCCTATTTCATATAAACTGCCTTAACATGCCTTTTAAGTTTCAGGTGGTGGTACGAGAAGACTCGCCAGGTACGTTTTTATAGTTTTCAGCATTGTCTTTCTTGTACTTTCATACAGTACATTTATACCTGCAAATTTGCATACTAAACAACGACGCCACTCTGCATGAAAACTAAAACTAGCAGGATAGCCACAAAACCAAAACCAAAGCTAAAACTAAAATCAACCAAGATAAAATTCACCCTCACAACATTCAAAATATAAGACAACTCAAAATTTAATCACAAACATCACACAAAACTACAATTGCAACTAAATTAATACATCTCTATTGGATGATCAGGAATCCCTCGGAGGAGGTAACCTACAGTTGCTAATGATGCTTCTCACGGTCTAAATGAAATTATGGAACTCATTAAGTTGAGTTTAGTAATTTTTGGACTAAGTGAATCCAATAGAAAATAGTGATGCCGGAACGAGGGAACCGTAGGATCTTAAACAGTGTCGCTCTAATCAACTTTAATATGCCCTCATAAAATTCGAAGAACTTAACCATAGGGCCACCTGATTTGACATTATAACTTGACACGCTAGAAAACTCAAACTACTCACGGCAAGGAGCTTGGAGCTTGGAGCTAGCAGAGTGGGCAGCACGGCCATCTTCAACAATACAACCTGTCTTCCTAACTAAATCAATCTTCCTTCCTTAGACTTAAACAATAAAGCGATAGGACTTCGAGGTTGCTAGCTTATGCATTGTAAATCCTCAACTTATTTTTAGGCCTTTTGTATAGCCCTGCTATACAACATAAGCCCTAACTTTTCTTAGGATTTCGAGGTTGTCTTTTGTCACGACCTAAAACCTCACTTCTTCTAGGCTATTTGTGTGATAGTATCATACGAATGTAAGCCCTAACTAATAAAATTGGCAGAATGAAACACCTAAATTTTTCTCTTCAAAACTAAAGCCACACATTAGGATAGCTTGGGAAGTCATCGAGGTCCTCCTCTGGATCCATGACATCCCCTAGTTCTTCCTCCTTTGGACTCTACAACGAAATATTCCAAATTTGAACAAATCCCCTTTCACACCTCTACGTCCAATCCCATTTAAGAGTCTTACCCTTTGAAATTCCTTGAAAATAATATTTCCTAATTTTTATCGAGAGTCTTCTTAGGTGACTTTTGTCATTTAAGATGTAATTAACTATAGGGGCTTTCTCTTATAGAAAGCATGTCCGAACCCAGCTTAATATAAACCTTATTTAATTCTTTATATTAAAAAGGGGAACTTGTCAGCAAATATAAAGTTTTCATAGACCAAATGAACATCATATATTACTTAGTTTATTTGATCGAGTCTCATCCTCAAGTCTTGTGTTATCCTTCGGGATAGATACAAGATTTGAGGTACAACGCTCATTCATTTAAACTATGAAAAATATGAAGTCAGTTTGATTTCATATTTTTCTTAAAATAAATATATATATATATATATATATATATATATATATATATATATATAAATTAAAACATCCTTCCAAAGAGGGCTACAAGATTTCGATTTTGGTAACTGACAGCTTAGTACGGGCAACTCCCCACCAAAAATAGCGCTGACAATACATCACCAGATAAAGAGGAGGGCGCTTAAGAGCCCAAAAAAGGCGCTTAGGTGCCAAAGATAGTTTTCAACATATCTTCTAGAATATACATCGAATTTGAACGATTTTTGAAGTGTTGCTTCGTGCATCTCTTATGGAATTCATCGGAAATAAGAAAAGTGACTTTCTAAAATAATTTTTGTGGTTCTATGAAGTTATGAAGAGTCACTTCAGGCACTATTTGGAAGATTCAATGAATATGGACAGTTTTGAAGAGACATTTAAGAATCTCTGGAGAAATTATAAAAAAAGGCTTGAAAATGTCTTTAAAATTACTCTTGAACTTTAGAGGTAATTATAAGAGTAGAAGAAGGCTTGAAGAAGAAGAGGAAGACTTGGGCGTGAGCATCAAGTAGTTTCACAAGATGAGAGAGAGAAAGAGAGTGTGAGATTTTCTACTTTTCTTTTCACTTAGTTCTTGGAGATGATTGTATGGAGATTGCTTTTACTATACAAGGAGAGTTTGATTTCTATCATAGATAAGTATTTTTATTATATTTTTATTTGAATATAGTCCTTTATTTGTATATTTTTAAAGTTTTGTTCAATGAAAAGTTTTTGTTGTTTCTCCATGTGTTGTGAGTAGTTCTCTTAACTCTTCCCTCTTATAATGAATTAGTATGCATGTGTAATATATAGAATTTAGTAGAGTGAGAATATATTGTCATGATTTTACTTTATTCTTCATTTACTTGTATGTTAAAATTTGTTGTGAGAACATGTAAGACCCGGGATGGTGTTCTCTCAATCAACTGTAGTAGAATCACATGAGATTGTGTGGATGAGAATGTAGTTCATATTGTTGAGTGCAAATAAATAGGGAAATAATCTTTAATGGGTGTAAAATTAGAGGAATTTAGAGTGACTGGCTAAAGCCCCCTAGTTTGGTCTATTGTTTTATATTTTGATGCGAGATGTTAGCATCCAGGTGGAGGGATAAGAGGGAACTCTAGAGTGAGAGCTAGTATCTTTCTTGCTTAGCCAATCTTCAGAACTATTCAAAATTTAGATTAACCAATGTTCTTTATAGCATCTCTAGCAAGGGTAAAGAATATAATTGCTCCTATTTGTCATAATCTCTCTAACTACTTGTTTTACTTTTACATATGTCATTAATTTTATTGTATGAAGAAGAGTACTTTTAATATATTAAACCCCACTTTCTGATTTTCACTAAGTATTTTATTTTAGAAGTAGAAGTAGTATTGTAGTGATAATTATAGGATATAATCAAAACCAAACCTTTATCAACCTTCCAAGGTAGGGTGTGTTATTCTAATTGGACTTCTCTTGAAAACCACCGTGATTAACCTCAATGTCCATGGGATTGGTATGCGAGGCTTAATTAAAAAGTCCTATATTACTTGATAACAATACGTATACTTGCATAGAATTCCTACAGATATAATTGAAATCTTACTTTTCTTATGATCAAGTTTGGGATCAAGTTTTTGGTGCAATTTTTGGTGATTAAAATCTTCAAGTAGTGGTGTCAACTTCATAAATCTATGCATATAAAAATATCGGGATCAAGTTTTTGGTGTCATTGCCAAGGATCACAACGGTTATTCTTAACTTTTAGGAAAATTTTAGTTGAAGTAATTAGGCTTAGACTTAGACAACTATAATGTCGTAAAAACTTTTTTTTGTGTGGTTATTTTTTGTATGAAAAAGTGTTGTGAAATTTTTTTTTTGTGAAAAATAACCTGTTTGTGAAAATGTTTTGTTGTGTTTAATACATTTTTTGTTTTATTTGCTTAATTTTAATGTGTTTTTTGTTGTGTTGCGTATGTAAAATAAAGGATCTATAGGACTTGTACCTTAAGACCGCGAGTTAGAAAAATGGAAAAAAATAAAAAAAATAGAAAGCATTGAAAAACTAGAAATGGTAATGGAAAACATTCATCATAAATCATTGAGGGATTATGTAAATCCTACAATAGATGAAATTCACTCAAGTATACAAACCCCTGTTGTAGAAGTTGACTCGTTTGACATAAATCTAGAGATTATCCATCTAATGTAGAACAACCAGTTAGGGGGAACTTCTTTGGAGGATCCCTATTTACACTTATTAAGTTTTCTAGAACTTTGTGCAACATTTTGTTATAGCAGCATGTCAAATGATATTGTTAGACTGAGGCTTTTTCTTTTCTCACTAGGGGATAAGACTAAAATGTGGTTATACTCATTAGCATCGGTCTCTATTAAAAATTGGAAGGAGTTAACTAAAAAATTCCTAGCTAAGTATTTTCTTCCTTCAAGGACTACTAAACTTAGAAATGATATTATCTCATTTTATCAGTGTAAAGGGAAATAAATATACAAAGCCTGGGAAAGATTTAAGGAACTGTCCACACCATGCTCTGCCCGATTGATTAGTCGTTCAACTTTTTTACAATGGGTAGTAGGATCCCTTAGGTTTATAATTGACGTTGTTGCTGGTGAATCATTAATTTCAAAACTATTTGATGAAGCATATGTATTAATTGAAGAAATGGCTACAAATGAATTTCAATGTCCCTCTACAAGGGTAAATCCTAAAAAGTAGTCAGTGTTCTTGATAATAATGCGTTTACAATTCTTCCATTTTAAGTTGCTGCAATATCAAGGATGTTGGACCAATTTGGAATGAACCAGCCTCAATTTACTCGAGTAAGTTAGGAAAGTTCATTAGGGTGTGTGATTGATTGTAACTTATTTTATGAGACTTTGAATACCATAAATAACCTGTATTCTAACTTTTACAACCTAGGTTGGAAGAACCATCCTAATTTTAACTGGTATCATACTACTATGGGTGGAAACCAACAATGGGAAAATAATCATGAAAATCCTAATGGAAGTTGGAATAATCAGAGGAACACAAAATATAGACCTTCATATCCACCAGACTCTAACAATGATCAACAATTTGAGGATAAGAAGATGTCTATAGAAGAAGTGGTATTGCAAATGGAAAACCAATTGCAAAGTCAAAATGCTGCAATTAGAAACATAGAGAATCAACTTGGACAAATTGCTAATTCACTTTGCAATAGACCCCAAAGAACACTTCCTAGCAACATTGAGATCAACCCTAAAGAGAAAAATGATGAACAAATAAACTATGTCAATTTAAGAAGTGGAAGAGAGACAGAGGATGTCGTTAGAAAAGAGAAAGAAGTTGTGAGAGAAATAAAGGAAACTAAAAGACCTAAAGAACATGTTTCTAAAGATCTGAAAAATTTAATATCTCCAACTAAAATTAATTTAAAAAGACCACCACCTCCATTTCCTCAAGGACTTAGACAGTATGAGTTCGATAAACAATTTTCAAAGTTCCTGGAGGTACTTAAGAAGTTAACAATAAATATTCCTTTCGCTGAAGCTTTGGAATAGATGCCAAGTTATACAAAATTTATGAAGGAGATATTAAATAAGAAAAAAAAATTGGAATTACAAGATAGTTGCATAAAGTTAGAAGTGCATCGCTATATTTTAGAAAAAAGCTTCCTAAGAAACTTACAGATCCTTCTAGCTTAACAATTCCTTGTGTATTTGGACAAAGATTATGTGGAAAAGCTTTATGTGATTTAGGATCGAGCATTAATGTGATGCCTCTATCAATATTTAGAAGGTTAGGTTTAGCCGATATTTCTCCCACTACTCTAACCCTTCAGTTAACTGGTCGATCTATCATTTATCTAAAAGGGGTTATAGAAGACGTGCTTGTTAAAGTTGATAAATTTATCTTTCCTATGGACTTTATTGTATTAGATATGGGGGAAGATAAAGAACATCCAATTATTTTGGGGATACCTTTTCTTATTACTGAACAAGCTATGATAGATGCACAAAAAGGAGAGTTGATTATGAATATTGATGACCATGAAGCTACTATCAATGTTTTAAAGGCTATGAAGTATCCAGCTGAGAAAAAAGAAAATGATTATTTTTGGATCGATGAAAATGATTATCTAAGTAAAGACCATTTCCAAGAACGTTTTAAGAGTAAGTTAACGGATGAAATCAAAATGGACTTTCATGATGAGTTGAAAACATTATTTAAAGAAAACTGTATGTATGTTTAGGAGAGGTGCAAAATGATGGACGTTATCGAAAATAATAAACTTTTAATTCCATCTGTTGAAAAATCTCATGATGAATGTACCCCATAACATTTTAATGCCTACCTATTTAGGGAATTCATCTACACCACCAATCTTTATATCTTTAAATTTGACTCAATCACAAGAAAAACTTGAATTGAATGATGAAATCAGCAAACGATCTCCTAAGAAAGAGTTATTCAAAATCACTGAATGGCATATTCCGTGGTATATAGACAAAATGAATAAGATTCTGATGCTGGGGCAACCAGAGTAAATTGGATACATCGAGCCGTCGATGTTAGACCAGGCGCTTCGTGAGAGTTAACTCATGGTTATCTTTGTTATCGGTTTAGTGTGATTGTTGTTATTTTGGATTGGATAATAGTGAGATGTTGGACTTTGATCCGTGTTTGATGTGTAAGAGTGGATTAGATTAATGTTGTGAGGTAATTCCTTTGTCATGACTAGATTTGTATATGAATTATGGTAGTGGCAGGTTGACGAGTCTGTTACAACTTAGTTCCCAACCGGAGCTGAGCATTACCTTGAAGCATGTAGAGTTTTGACTTGGACCACTGCATGTCAACTCTATTACTTCCTTTATCTGACTTTATCTTCACTGAGTAAGGTCATGAACTTACTTAGTGAACAACATCTAGATGAATTGCACTATTTTTATTGACTAGAGTATGTATACCTTAGACTTAGAGTAACCTTGAAATTGGAAACACATGAGGAAATTCTAGTCCATGGCTGATAACGATATAAGTTTTTATAATACACCCACGTTATTAGTGTAGTCTCTTCCATTAGAAATTGAAAGTATGGAGGGGAAATGTGAGTAGAAGGGAGAACAAATTAACCTCAGTTGTTGTTTGTTTATGAATCTGTGAGTCTATGTATTGGACTTTGTGTGTCTAAGTTTGTGATTCAAGTTGAATGAGTCATGGGAGATGACAAAACTTATCTCAATATTTTGAACTTGGTAGCATCTAGCAATTCCTATATAAAGTTTAAAATGTGTTTCTGTTTAATCTTCAATTTGTACCTGTTCTATTATTTAAGATTCCTTTATATTGTTATGTCAAGCATGTTTAGGCTATATTTACTTTCTACTGCAATATTCTACCATGTGTTATTTTTTTATATTTATGTAGGATGTGTAGTAAATTGTAAAAGTAATCTTTCCCTGCTGCATATTTTTGTACTTCATTGTTACACATGTTTGAGCTTAAGTTTGAGAGAGAAAAGAAAAATATTTCAAATTTAAACCTTACTTGTTTTCAAAAGTACTACAAATAAATTTGTATTTTATTTGTAATGATTATTGTTATGTGGGGTCACCTTAAGGATGTTAGAATTTTAAGTATGGAAATAGAGTAGGAAAACTTATTTGATATTTTTATTGAAACGAATGAATCTAGAGTTAAGGATATTTATTGGAGAGCTTGGGAAAATGAATAACTATATTTAGTAGGAAAAATTGTATTTTTTTTTTTTTGGAAAACTAACAATTCTTAGAATTTTTATTTCCAAACATTTAAGGCTCTTTTAAAAAGTATTTAAAAAATACATTATTTCAAGTGAAAGAAAGTAATAAGTTTTAGTTTTAGAGGAGGATAGTGGAATTCAAAATTATTTAAGGACTTCTCTAGATATAGTAATCCGCACATATAAAAAAAGAAGAAAAAGGAAAAAAAATAATGGATTAAAAAGATCCTGAAAAAGAAAAACAAAATGCAAAAAAAAGAAAAAAGTGAGGAAGAGCTTGAGGAGAGGTACTAATCAAAAATTGGTTTCACTTGAGCCTTCTAGAGTAAAGAACTTAGAACAATCCTAAGCTTGCTTTTTATACTTATATTAGTAAAAAAAAATTTTAAGAGTGTTTTTAAGTCTAGAAAGTAAAGTTCATAGGATCCAAAGTTTGAAAAATCGGCATATATTTCTGAATTAGATAGGAAAGCAAATTTCTAAGTTTGATAATAAATATTTTCGACCTTGAGCTAGTCTGATTCACTAGAAGTTCTTCTAATTTGAACTATCACATTTTTAGAACAAAATTTTAGAAATTCTAAAGGACGACCCATTAACTCTAATATACATAAATTATTTTAAAAATGTAGTATTACTTGAGGACAAGTAATGTTTAAGTTTGGGGGATATTAACATGCCTAATTATGTACTATTTTTCATACTTTATTTTTTAATGATATTACACTTTAAAGGTATGTTTTCTTGTGATCTTGGTTGTATGTACATCAAATTGTAGAATTTGGAGTGATTTGAGCAAAAGGAACAAAAATGGACCAGAACGGAGCAAACCGGATCAATTCCGGTCGAATCAGGGCACATCGGAGCCATGGGGACAAAAATGGGCATTTAAGTGCCTTTTCTCAGTGCTTAAGAGCCCAAATATGGTGCTTAGTTGCTACCAGACAGAGAGGAGGAGCCAAAGACAATTTTCAAGATATCTTCTAGAATATACATCAAATTTGGACGATTTTTTTAAGTGTTACTTCGTGGATACCTTGGGGAATTCATTGGAAATAAGAAAAGAATCTTTTTAGAAGAATTTATGGCAGTTATATGAAGTTATGAAGAGTCACTCCAAGCGTCATTTGGAAGATTCAATGAATATGAACAGTTTTGAAGAGACACATAAGAATCTCTTGGAAAATTATAAAAAAAAAGGCATGGAAATGTTTTTAAAATGATTTTAGGACTTTGAAGTAATTAGAAGAGTAGAAGAAGGCTTAAAGAATAATAGGAAGGCTTGGGCGTGAGCCCCAAGAAGGGCTACAAGGTGTGAGAGAGAAAGAGAGTGTGAGATTTTTTTCTTTTCTTTTCACTTTATTCTTGGAGAGGATTGTAAGGATATTGCTTTTAATATACAAGGAGAGTTTGATTTCTATTAGATATAAGTATTTTCAATGTATTTTTATTTGAATTTAGTACTTTGTTTGAATATTTTCAAAGTCTTGTTCAATAAAAAGTTCTTATTGTTTCTCCATGTGTAGTGAGTAGTTTTCCTTACTCTTCCTTCCTCTTATAATGGAATTAGTATGCATGTGTAGGATATAGAATTGTGAATAGAGTGAGAATATATTGTGATGATTTTACTTTATTCTTCATTTACATGTAAACTTGATCAACTTACATGTTAAAATCTATTATGAGAACATGTAAGATTCGGGATAGTGTTGTCTCAATCAACTGTGGTTGAATCACATGAGATTGTATGGATGAGAATGTAGTTCATATAGTTGATTGCCAATAAATAGGGAAATAATCTTTAATGGGTGTAGAATTAGAGTACTTTAGAGTGACTAGCTAAAGCCCCCTAGTTTGGTCTATTGTTTTAAGTTTAGATGCTAGATGTTAGCTTTCAGGTGGAGGGATAAGAGGAAACTCTAGAGTGAGAGCTAGTTTCTTCCCTGTCTAGCCCTTCTTTAAAACTATTCAAACTTTAGATTAACCAATGTTCTTTATATCATCTCTAGTAAGGGTAAAGAATATAATTGTTTCTATTTTTCACAATCTCTCTCACTACTTGTTTTACTTTTACATATGTCACTAATTTTATTATATGAAGAAGAGTACTTTTAATATATTAAACCCCACTTTCTGAATTTCACTAAATATTTTAGTTTAGAAGTAGAAGTAGTACTATAGTGATAATTGTAGGATATAATCAAAACCAAACATTTATCAACCTTCCAAGGTAGGGCATGTTATTCTAAACTTGAACTTCTCTTGAAAGCCGTCATGATTATCCTCGATCTCCGTAAAATTGATATTCAGGGCTTAATCACAAAGTTCTATATTACTTGATAACGATACATATACTTACGTAGAATCCATACATATATAATTGAAATCTTACTTTTCTTGGGATCAAATTATGGATCAAATTTTTTGCGCCATTATTGGGGATTAAAATTATCTAGTGGTGTCAACTTCATAAATCCTTACAAATAAAAAATATCGAGATCAGCATTCTAGGTTGTGTCTTGATTATAATTTAGTTTGTTTTATGTATGTGAAAGTGTGATTAGAAAAATGTACTTGTAAAAAGTGTATTTTCATATATAAAAGTTAGTTTGGTATTCTTTCTGAAAATGCTTGTTTGTGAATTATTTTAAGATGAAAATTAGTTTTCAAAAAGACTAAATAGACTTTGGAGTCAAAAATAGAAAGAAAATTGAAAATTACGAAAATAAAAAAATGAAATGAATTTTTTTTTGCCACTGACACCGGCATGTGTGTCGATAGTGCCTTCGACCCGAAAACCCCTTAAATTCGTGTTTTTCATAGTAAAAACATCATTTTTAGCTTTTGGTCACCTTCAACCTCTGGTTTTGCACATAAGGCTTGCTATTGCTTGAATTTGAGGCTATTTTAAGGAAAAAAAAAACTTTGGATTTCATCTTCTCTATATTACCATGGCACCGAGAATGAGTAAGGGAAAGAGAAAGGTGGATTTTGATGATCAAAAATTTGTCAATTATAAGGCCAACATTTGTTTCAATAGTCTACTTACAACTAAAGAATTAATTTCAGATCATAGGTTTAAAAATCCAGGTGGAGAAGTTTAAAGATTAATCAATGCTCGGCAGTGGGAGAATTTTTGTTACTTTATTGTCGAGGCTATTATTGGTCTAGTGATGGAGTTCTACGCAAATTTTAAGGAGACTTCTGAAGACTGTGTTCGTTTGTGAGAAAATGGTGGAATTTACTTCAAGGAAAATTAATGAATTTTATCAGTTAAAGGATGTGTATAGCTGCCAGTAAAAATCATTTTCTGCTACAAATGAGGCCTTAGATGAAGTTATTTCTTTTCTTACTGATGGAAGAGGAGCTTCGAAGGTGAAGAATAATGTTAAGGTAAACTTTCCTCTTTCTATGTTAAATGTAGTATCTAAGGCCTAGCGCTACTTTATTTCTGGTAGAATGATACCAACAAATTATCATAGTGAGGTTACAAAGGATAGAGCCATCTTGAACTTCATATCCAACAGATGAGAAGGATAGATGTAGGCTCTATTGTTTATAGAAACACTCGTTCTATTGATTTGAGAGAGACTATTGGTGGTTTAGCACACCCTGTCATGATCTTCACACTATGTGAACAGGCAGGAGTTGATTTTAGAATGGATGAGGAGATGATTGAACCTCTAAAACCTATTGGGCCTGCCAATATTAAGACAAATGAATCTCATGTTGAATGGAGATATTGAAGTAGGATCAGGGATATTCCTTCTACTTCAAGTATTACTATTTCTAGTACCCCTACTCTCCAGGAAATTATGGAGCAAATGATGATCCAACAAGGAGATATCTTAAGAATGGAAAGTAGAAAGGAAAATATGGAGGCTAGAAATGCAAACAATGATGATTTGACAAGATAGAAGTTTGAATATGATGATGCCTATGATGATGCGATGGTCAGATACATGAGGTGTGATCACTCAGTTTGGTTTCCTACTCACCTTGTCTTTAGCCTATATTAGCAGCAAAATTTGGATGTGGAAGAAGAAGAAGAAGATGATGATTGGTGATATTTTAGTTAGATGTTTGTTTAGTTTATGTTTGGTTGTACTTTATTGTTGAGACTTTTCAGAGTGTAACACATTATTTTAAATGTTATATTTTAGATATATTTTATTTATTTTCAAAGTTTTTCATAGATGGTAGATAGAGATTTCATTAGGCTAGTTACGACTCTTTTATTCAATATGCTAAAGGTACCACTCTTTATTAGTGAATCAAACACAACACCTATTGAATTCCTATCGAAGAGAACATATTTTTTTAGAGTATACTTATAAATTCAAACTCAAAAAGAGCTAGAGTCAAAATTCTTCAGTATATATAATACTTAATATGAAACATGGAATACTTAAATTCCTCGTCGAACAAGTTGAACCTCACCTTCTTATTATTATGTAACACGTACTCCCATTTATCTTGTAAAACTCCAAATTGTCCAGCTTCAATAAAAGGTTTTAATGGAATGCACACATATAACAATAATATTGTACACCATAATGAAAATGGAAATCAATGAAAAGAACACTAAAAAAGTACAATAGAGTTTACATGATTTAGTGAGGTTCCCATACATTCACCATCTCACATGATGTATATATTCACTACTCTATAAACAAAATTATTACATAAATGTTTATCATAAAAATTTTTATTCTCTCTCTATGTCTCTCTCTTATTTTCTCTTCAAACTTAGAGCAGGATTTCACCATCTACAATGATCACCAAAAATAATGAAGAGCTAACTTTCTTTGTCAAACCATCACTTTAATCACTAGACCATATGACCATTATTAATTCTGTTTTAAAAATGCCACTTACTTCTAACGATCAAATTTAATTTTTTGTGGTATATTGTAAATCACTTAATAGACATGTTCTTCAACTTGACATCAATAATGTTAACTTCTAATCACTAATTATAACTTAGTTTATTTTAATTATTTTTTTATAGAAGGATTTACATGATTGAAGAATTGGAAAAATTAGCAAACATGGATATATCCAAGGAACTTTCCATTGAGGCGGCCAAAATGAACTTTTTAGATGTATCTCATTAAAAAAAAAGGTGAATGACTATGAGCTAGAAGAAGATTTAATTGCATACCACTCAATTCTAATGCATATTATATAGCTAACACCAAAACGAAACCCAAAAATAAAAATGAAAAAAATAAAATAAGAAAAATTATTGAGATCTGAGGCTCTTAACACATAAGGATTTGCAACAATATGAAGGAAGCCTACAAGGGAGATCAGTGGCAAGGGCTATGGTTTCATCAGGGGAGGAAGCTAGGGGATATGGGCGTGTGAGAGGAGGAAGTCCAAGCAAATCGACATCCGAGCTTGAATTGCGAGAGGAGGGATGCACTTTCAGGAGAAGAGAGCAGGGAAGATCAACAGCTCTAAGGATTTCATGGGAAATAAACTCATGATTCAACAACGTGAGGGAGGAAAGATTTACACACACTAGCTCGGTTTGCTTTGTTAAAATCAAGAGGAGGAAAAAAAACCCTAATTTTACGACAGTTAAAATTGCTGGCAAAAAGAATTTTGCACCTGCACACCACAAGCGCAAAAATGTTCAAATGTGGTGATTTACACCGCTGTTAAAGATGACTTCTAATGATAGTTTCAAAACTGCTGCAAAATTATGCTGCTAAAAGTAAAATTTTTATTGTATAAAGAAACAATTGTTTTTCCTGCATGATCATAAATGCTTATTCTTTTTGGGGTCTGTTTGGGGCAGGTGCAACTTATCCAGCTTCTGCTGATAAGCAGCTTATCCTGATAATCTGCTGATTAGCAGCTGATCCGGATAAGCTGTCTGGCTGTTTGGTTGACGCTTATGAAAAACAGCTGATCCTGGAATATTGACCATTCTGCCCCTGTTCTGATTAAGCAGTTTAGCTGTTTGGTTAGTGCGTTTTGTAAACAACTTATTTGGAGCATTGAAACATTAATATAGGGTGATTACATAGCAATCTGAAATATTAATAT
>JXCR01031590.1:11378-21384 GCA_002079205.1 Phalaenopsis hybrid cultivar | reverse complement strand
ATCAAAAAGAATTGAACTTTAATTACTGTGATAATATCTTTAGTTTAAGTAATTGTCTTTTTTAAATAGAAATTTGTTACTTAATAGTGCATATTGTGAACAATCCCTGTGGGTTCGATATTCAGGAGAGTAGATGGGCTGCATGCGGAGGGCCTCACTTTAGGGAGATACAAGTATATATGGAGCATAGAGGGGAGATCGGGAGGAGGTAGTGTTGCATGCAATCATTTCATTGCTAGAGGGAGGGGGTTGCATTAGATGGGAGTGGAAGTAGAGAGGTTATGGGCTGAGATTTTGTTTTATTAATAATATTATTATTATTAGCACTAATGAAAAGACATCGGGATGAAATTTATGTGTTGATGATGGACAAACACCTTAGGAGAGCGGAATTTAAGGGATTTTGATGGGGTTGATAATAAAATTGTTTTTCTTTTCCTAGAGTACTATATATAAAATTTTCTTTATTTACATGTCTCATTTAGTGTGTTATCATCTTGTGTGCATTTAAATTATTTGTTTCTCCTTTATGTAGTGGATAGGACAATATGGGCTTTCTCCAATGTATTATGCACACAACGATGCCATTTGTTTTACGAATGGCAACATTTATGTAATTTCGATTGCAGTTGAGATATTTTAAAGCCATTATTTTTTGAAACTGCATCCTTTGTCTACAATATTTGTTGTATTTAGTTAGATCGACCACAAAAATTCTTGTGTTGATAATTTTGAGACTTTAGATGCTTTGCCATGGTTTGCTTTTTGAATAAGTAATTCTTTGGTGTTTTCAATTGTTATCAAGGTATTTCAAACCAGATTTGTATACCGTTGTGTATGTCTATCTTTTTTCTCGTCAAGTTTTTTTATCAAGGTATTTTTTAGTAATTTTTATCTTTGTACACAGTGGCTTAATCCATTTTATAAATGGGCAATATTTCGAGAGGGTTTCATGATATTTGATACATTTTAAGTCGATAATGCGAAATAATGCATGCCATCCATCGTCTTTCAATATATTCAATTAAATTGGTTATGGGATTGTTATCGATGTCAACAATATCAAATGTATCTCTATGGCTTCTCCCAAAGATCTCATGCCTATAAAAAATAGTAAGTGACTTTTGTTCGCGTAATTTTGTTCTCAAATGACACCATGAAAAGTGTAAAATATATTTGGGGAGGAAAATTCATTCATCTCATTATTCACAAATAAGGTACATATATAAAGGGAAAACAATCCCTCCTTATTTAAAACCTTACTGAACGTATCTCACCTAAATTAGGAAGGAAAATAATTATTAATGAAAAATAGAAAGACACAAAATCGGAAGAGAATAAACTAATAAAAAGTTTCGGTTTCAATCAAATCCTTCAAGTTAGGAGGTGGTGGCTGGGCACATATGAGAGGTAAATATGAAAGGAACCAAATATTCTCATATTTTCATTCCCCTCAAGTTGGGTCGTAGATGTTGCAGAGACCAAGCTTGATACTGAATTCTGAGGCGTTGAAAGGAAGGGTTTTAGTGAAGACATTAGCAACTTGTTGGTTTCGGGATATAGCTTATCTTTATAATTCCTCCATTGACATTCTCAGAGATGAAGTGTTTATCAACTTCAATTTGTTGGCATTGTCAGGATGCACAAGATTCTTAGTAATATTGATGACAACTTATTTATCACAAAACATCTGTATTGGCATATTAGAAGTACATCCCAATTCACATAACAATTTTGGAATCCAAATCCCTTAATAGATTAGATTTTCAAGGCAAGTGCCCTATACTCTGATTTTGCACTGCTTGAAACAACTTGCTTCTTACTTTGTATATAACAAAATTTCGCCATATATATGAATAATAGCCTATGGTGGACCTTTTGTCAGTGAGTTCTCCGACTCAACTAGTATCAATGTAGACTTCCACTTTTCTATTTCTGATTTTCTCAAAAATTAATCGATAACTGAGAGTCTTCTTGAGAAACCTCAAAATCCTGCATACCATCTCCAAATGATCTTCATTTGGCTATCATGTGTAGGCTCATAATGCTGATAGACTGTGTAATATCTGACCTAGTATGTGACAGATAAATGAGTTTTCCAACCAAGCTTCGGTATCTTCCCTTTTCCGCATATATGTTTTCTTCTTCCCCGTTAGACTTCTTATTGGGTTCCATCTGAGTATCAACAAGTTTTGCATCCAATCATTCATTTTTTCTTTAGCGGATCTAGGATTATTTCCTATGTGATATAACAATCTCTTTCTTGGACATTACTACCATCATACCTAGAAAATATCTCATGTTTTTGAGATCCTTGATTACAAACTTAACGACAAGCACTTTAATTTTAAGAATTTCTTTTCATCATCACCAGTAAGAATCTTATCATCCCCATATATGATCCGTGCAACAATCTTATCTCCCTAAGTGTGTTTTATGAAAAGGATTTGATCAGCTTGATTTTGAGAATATTCATTGGATTTCATAGATTTAACAAACATTTCAAACCACACGTTTGGTGATTGTTTAAGCCCATGGAGAGACTTCCTGAGTTTGTATACTAGATTTTTGTTGGAATCATTCTCAAGTCCNATTATTGCTTATACTTTATTTAAGAAATGAGATGAACATATTATTACCTATAAGAATGGATTTAATAAAACAGAAATTGATTATTTTCTTATGAGAAGAAAAAATTGTTGAGAATGTAAATATTGCAAGATCTTTCCAAGTGAAAATTTAAGTACTCAACATCGATTATTAGTTTTGGATTTTAAGATGAAGGTTTGTAAGATAAAAAAATACTATGAATCATTATCATGAAATTAGATGGGAGCACCTAAAAGACAAATAAAATTAATTTTATAAGTAAATATTAAGGTTTTAAGATCTAGAATGTTCATGAAGATGCAAAGTCAATGTGGGATAAAGAAACAAATACTATTAAACAAGTGATAAAAGATGTATTTGGAGAATCAAAAGGAAAATTTTCTATAAATAAAAATACTTGGTGGTGGAATAATAATGTAAGAAAAGAAAAAATATAAGAAATTGTGTTATAAAAATTGGTTTAAATGTAAAAACTTAGAGAACTGGAAAAATATAAGGTGGCTCGTAGGGAGTTTAACCGAACAATTTGTGACGATAAAAATTTTTCTTTTAGTGATCTTTATAATAGATTAGATATGAAAGATTGTGAAAAATATATGTATAAACTAGCCAAACAAAGAGAAAAGAAAAATAAAGATTTAACTCAAATAAAGTGTATTAAAAAGGAAAATAAAAATTTGTTTTTCTTAGAAGAAGATATTCAATATAGGTGGGTGAGCTATTTTGATAAACTCTTCAATCAAGTTTTTGAAAATATGATCAACCTTTGTGATTTTAATAGCATTAATAATAATAAAATGTTTTACTTTTACGTCGAATTAGTANCAACCTTTGTGATTTTAATAGCATTAATAATAATAAAATGTTTTACTTTTACGTCGAATTAGTAAAAAAAAAGTGGATGATTCTTTAAGGAGAACCAATAGTGAAAAATCAGTATGACCTGGTGATTTCTTAATCGATGTGTGGGAATATTTAGGAGATTTGAGAGTTTTTTGGCTTACTAAACTCTTTAATATTATTTTAAAAACTAAAAAGATGTTTGAGGAGTGAAGGAATATTATTTTGGTCTCAATTTTTGTGAATNCTTACTAAACTCTTTAATATTATTTTAAAAACTAAAAAGATGTCTGAGGAGTGAAGGAATAGTATTTTGGTCTCAATTTTTGTGAACAAAGGGGATGCACAAGAGCGTGCAAATTATAGAGGAATTAAGTTTATGTGTCATTCTTTAAAATTATAGGAGAGGTTAATTGAATATAGGTTAAGACGTATTACAACGATTTCTCATAATCAGCTTGGATTTATATCGGGTAGGTCTAATATGAAAGCTATACATTTATTGAAAGAAATGACGGAGAAGTACAGAGAGAATAAAGAGGATTTGTGTATGATTTTTTTTTTTTTTTTTAGAAAAAAACTTACGTTAAGGTTCCAAGCAAGAGAACTCCTCTGGAGAGTTCTAGAGAAGAAATGTGTTGATATGACGTATACTTAAGTCATTAAAGATATGTATAGTTGAGCTATTACTTGTGTTCGGACAGAAGGAGGATTAACTAAGTATTTTCCTATTTCAGTTTGATTGCTTCGGGGATCGACTTTAAGCCCATATCTTTTGATTTAGTTATGAATGCTCTTATTGGACATTTACAGGAGGATGTACCTTGGTGTATGCTTTTTGCTGATGATATCCTTCTTGTAGAAAAGACTAGAGAAAGAGTTCAAAAATAACTTGAACTATGGAGGTTTACATTGGAGTCTAAAGTCCTTTGTTTAAGTATATATAAAAATGAAAACATGGAATTTAGTTTTAGTAGTAGTAGTTATGGTGGTAGAGTTGTAACTATGGGTGATTAAATCATTAAAATATGTGAATGTTTTAGATATCTGGTCTATTGTTCAAAGTGATGGTGATATAGATGGGGATGCTATTAGTAGAATTCAAGTTGGTTGGTTGAAGTGGAGAAATGCATCGGGCCTATTGTGTGATAAAAAAATACCACTTAGACTAAAAGGGAAGTTTTATAAAATGGTGGTGAGACCTGCAATGCTCTATGGCACCAAATGTTGGCTTTTTAAAGAGAAGCATAAAACAAAGTTATGTATGCTGAGATTAGAAGACATAGGTGGATGAGTGACTTGACACTTAGATACAAAATGCGAAATGAATATATCTGTGATAGGGTTGGTGTAGCTCCAGTGGAAGACATGATTAGAGAGGGTCTTCTTTGATGGTTTGGTCATATTAAACGTCGACCATCTGATGATCCGGTTAGGAGAGTAGATGTTTTAGATTCAATTTATGTTAAGAAAGACAGAGGTAAACTTAAAAAGACTTGGGCATATTGTAAAAAAAATTATCTTAATTTATTAGAATTAAATGAAAATATGACACTCAATAAGACGCAATGGAGTAAAAAGATTCATTTAGCCGGCATCACTTAGATTGATAAAGGCTTGTTGTTGTTGCTATTGTTGTTGTAACAATATGTTTAAATTTAAACATTTGTTAGGATTGGATAGGTTTGAATTTGCATTTAAAAATTTGGCCTAATCCTTGTGACCCTCTCCCTACAAATAGGGATTGATGACTTTTAATGAAAATATATTATTGTTAGTTATTGAATTATTCCTATCTAATGAAGTGCTCTCTAGGCCTAATTTATGTATACGGATCACTCCAAGTTGTGTTTGCAGAGCTTTCTTCTTCCCCTCTTCAGTATGGTGCATTAATCAACCAAAAAGGCATAACTAACCATTGAGATAATCCATCTTTATTTTAAATGAAAGTTTTCATTCATCTTATTTATTCATTCTTACTTTTAATAGACATTGCTGTAATCAATTTTTGAAGATATGATAGTTTAATTTATCATATATCTAAATCAAACAAATCAATTTAGGCATATAGAATTGACACTTGATATTAATATTATCAATTGCTCTACTCTTTGAACGCATATGCTAACTTTCATCTTCTACAGGTGCAATCAATGTTGGATCTGTACAAGAATTTAATCTCTATCTAATAAATTTATTTTTTAGCAAGTTTTCTATTTAGCTTTTAAGTTCAACATGTGTTCGTAGTTGGATTTATCATATAGTGTTGCAAATCAAGTAAAGACTAGAAGAATCCAATCAATACCATTTATGTTATCAGGATATAAATGTCAGATGGTACTTAGTTAACATCTTCAGAGATATTCAAATTTTCAACAATAACATTCTTAGATTAATCTACCACCAAAGCATACATCAGTCCTTTTAGACTAGCATTTTCAAAATCATGTTAATTTAAAATATTTAATGGATTCTTCCATTTGTTGGGGATTACCAAGTTTCTTTTATAAATGAAGCAATATGCTTCTTGGCTTAGTAAGCTCTACGATTATCTTACTTTTATTATTTTTGAACAAATATATATTAGACTTTCTAATGTTCATGTCATCTTGATCATATAACCAATATAATATGTGTCACATATAGGCAAAATACCGCACCGAATATAATCACATATATAGCAATTTGAATTGGCAATAAATGTCTTTGTGTAATAGAAATTAAAGTCTCATGCTACTTTATATGATTATGAGAGTAGTTCTGGTTTTAAATTTAAATGATTAATAATCAAATTAGATACAATATTTATTCAACTTACACTGCCTATGAAAAGCTTATAGAGTTTATTAACATCTAAAAGAAGTTTGAAATATAAAGTCTTTTTTCATTTTGGTTCAAGTTTTGTATGTCTCATAATATTTAAAGAACGTTCCATTAAATCACACATTTATCTTATTTTTTCACGCTCATTTAATGTGTTTAAATGAAAATATGGCACTCCATAGGATACAATGGAGAAAAAGGATTCATGTAGCTGGCCCCACTTACCCCATTAATTTAAACTTAATTTTATTTGGCATTCACCCAGCATAGTTTGCCATAAAAAAAAAATTATCCATATCCATTTCCATAATCTAGAATGAAAAAAAAAACTTCAGGCCAATTCATGTCTAATGTCAAAGCTTCAACTCTACATTTTTATTTAAATCATCATCTAAATTATACATATCAATATTCAGATTGACTTGTTCTTCCTTATAATTAAAATCAACTGTTTTTCGCATGGGCTCATATACACCCTTCGTGTTGACAGAAGTTATGCGAGTCTCAGGAATGGCTCCGAAAGGATTTGGGCACTATGATAGACTGCAGCAGCATGGAAGCCCAAGACCTATGGTTTCTCCAAAACTTACCTCAACCATCACAGACGCTGACCTGATTGCTTGGAGTGGGTTGCAGCAAGAGGTGAATGAATAATAGTGCAATTTCTCTTTTCGTTCTGCTTTCAATTTTTTTTTTCTGTTATTCTTGAACCATATGCATACATATCATCCAGTGCTGTTTATTTACATATCTAACACTTAAACTTTAATTTTTACATTTATACCACCCAAAAATTTCAAATCACATAAACATTATCACCATTTTAACTTTTAAAAGTGAAATACAATTTTTCATCCATAGGTACTGGCATGTTTGCAAAATTTGAAGTTTTGGTGTTAGATATGTAAACACATAAGAATTGAGTGGTATGTGTAAATATCCTTTTATTTTTCATCATATTGGTTGCCTATTAATTTATAGGCAGATTTACTTACTTACCCTTAATTGTTATGTATTTACATATCTAACACCCAAACTTCATTTTTTACATACCTTCCACCTAAGTTATGCATGGAAAGATTTATTTCACTTTTTAGAAGTTAAAATGGAGGTATTTTTTTGTGATATGAAAGAGTTGGGTGATATTATTCTAATAATTAAAGTTTAGATGTAGATATACAAATACATAGATTTTGGGTGGTATTTATGTAAATGCCCCTTATTTATATCATCCGTTCAAGCTTCTAGTCTGATCAATTTAGAATGAGTAGTTGGCATGACTGCCATCTGTGAAGTTGCAGGCTATTGTGACTTCTCCTTTAGATTGAACAGATTAAGCGTCTTAATAAAGTTTATGTGCTGACATCTCATTTCTAGAAGTGAGTTCAAGCGTTTGTTTACTTGAAATTGGATAGAACTGAGTTCTCGCTCTTGTGATTAAGTTTCAATCTTTAGAGTTAAAGAAGTCAGCTTCAGTGTTACATATTTACCAATAGATATGATGGATTAAGATATTACTTTCTTTAATATCAAATTGGTTTTTCAAGTTTTTCTTTGTTTTATGTTTGTTCAAGTAAGTTTCAATGTTTGGGTCGCAATTNTCTAGAAGGGAGTTCAAGCGTTTGTTTACTTGAAATTGGATAGAACTGAGTTCTCGCTCTTGTGATTAAGTTCCAATCTTTAGAGTTAAAGAAGTCAGCTTCAGTGTTACATATTTACCAATAGATATGATGGGTTAAGATATTACTTTCTTTAATATCAAACTGGTTTTTCAAGTTTTTCTTTGTTTTATGTTTGTTCAAGTAAGTTTCAATGTTTGGGTCGCACTTCATATTGGTTATTTTGTTCACAAAATTATCAATTGAGCACAAAAACAAAAAAAAAAAAGCAGGCAAAAATACCCCTATATTTTCTGTCCATTCCTTAGATTCTACTACACAAGTTACCTCTTCCACTTGTAATGCAAGTTGTCTCCAGCAAGTTTTGGTGATTTCACCTCCTCTAGCATTCCCAACACCTTATCACCCACAAAATTATATTTTCTTATGTCACCTTCACCTCTTAATGTTGGCAAAGTAAGCAGCTTCACCTCAACTACTATAAGGAGTTTAGTGTGACGCCTTGCTATCTCAAGAAAGGGTTAGCCTCACCCTTTTAGCCATAGAAAAAAAGATTCTAGAGAAAACTAGAAAGAAGGAAGATAGTCTAAGGAATTCTAGAAGGTTCATCTGAGAAATTTGTTGAAAGAGGCAAGATTCAAGAGAACTCTAGAATATTTTAGAAAGGTCTAGAATCATGTATATGTAAAGAATATTGTAGAATCNTAAGGAGTTTAGTGTGACGCCTTGCTATCTCAAGAAAGGGTTAGCCTCACCCTTTTAGCCATAGAAAAAAAGTTTCTAGAGAAAACTAGAAAGAAGGAAGATAGTTTAAGGAATTCTAGAAGGTTCATCTGAGAAATTTGTTGAAAGAGACAAGATTTAAGAGAACTCTAGAATATTTTAGAAAAGTCTAGAATCATGTATATGTAAAGAATATTATAGAATCAACTAGAAGATGATCTATTCTAATATAATTTAGAATATTCTCTAGGTCTTGAAGGAGGACTATAAATAGAGGCCCCTCCACGTTATTTGTAATCGACCAAATGTTCCCAAGTAACCAAGTGTGTAATCTTTTATTTCTTAGTGAAGTGTTCCTTTCTTTTAATAACCTCTCCTTACTTATTTTCTAGAGAGTTTTTTTTTTAATTTTCAAGTTCAAGCGTTGCAAGATTTAGACTGATTTAGTGTTTAAGAAGATCGCTAAGGATTCATGGTTGACTTGAGAGAAGTTTGTCATGACAGTTGGTATCGGAGACAATGTTAAAGACATGACAAAGCGNATAACCTCTCCTTACTTATTTTCTAGAGAGTTTTTTTTTTAATTTTCAAGTTCAAGCGTTGCAAGATTTAGATTGATTTAGTGTTTAAGAAGATCGCTAAGGCCGCATGGTTGACTTGAGAGAAGTTTGTCGTGACAGTTGGTATCGGAGACAATGTTAAAGACATGACAAAGCANTCTAATGTTTTGATTAGAAGTTGACATTTGATGACGATGGGGGTGATCCACCCCTGAAGATCCTTGCAAGAATTTTTAGATTAAAAAGTCAGGTAGAGAATTAAAATTACATTTATATTGAATGGTTAATGAGATGGATATACCAAAAAAAAGTAATATTTTCGTCAAATGGAAGATTCTTATCTTGTATTATGCAATACAGAAATCTCTAATTTATTATCTAAAGGGTTAATAAGATACTCTTATTTGCCCTAGCCATGCGCTGCATTTTATGTGATTAATGCAGCAGAAACTAAAAGAGGAAAAATTGGGCTTGTAATAAATTATAAATCGCTTAATAAAGTCCTCAGATGGATTGGATATTATATCCATAGTAAAGGGACTCAACATATTACATAAAGCTCATATTCTCCAAATTTGATTTAAAAGCTAGGTATTGACAGAATCAGATCAAAGAAAAAAATATATAAAACAACATTTATTGTATTTTGAATGGAATGTTATGCCCTTTGGGCTAAAAAATCCCCTTCTGATTTTCAACATATTATGAATGATATATTCAAAGATCACTTTGAATACATCATTTTTTACATTGATGATATTTTGGTGTTCTCCAAAACACTTGAAGAACACTTTAAGCATTTGAAAAACTTTTAAATGGACAACTCATCGG
>JXCR01031585.1:23978-114889 GCA_002079205.1 Phalaenopsis hybrid cultivar | reverse complement strand
TCGACTCGCTAAGCAAACGAGCCGAACTCGAACACATATTTTTAGCTCGAAATATAAACAAGCCGAACACGAGCTGAGTCTGGGCTCGCTCGTGCTCGGTTCATTTGCACCCCTATTCTGAAGAATTTATTAATACTTTATTTACCAATCGGATTGGTTAGAACTTGAAAGTTGGAACTCACTTTTGCATGTTAGCACCGAAGCCAATGTATGAAATCTCAAATTGTTCTAAAAGAGAAATCAAATTGACCAAAACGGTTTCTAATGATTTGGTTTGGTTCTGATTTGGTTTGCAGTTTATAAATGAATCTGGCGTTTAGGGGTCATTTTGGATCACTTTTTATTGCTTGTTTTATGTTATTTTATTTTATTTTGTTTGTGTTTATTTGAAATAAAACATGTTTGACATGCTATAACATGCTTAGTTATTTTTAAAAACATTCCAAACAACTTTTAAATATTTTTAATAATTTTAAAAACAAGCTAATTTATTTTTGAAAATTAAAAAAAATGTAATAATGTACTAAGCAAATATGTTTTTAAAATAAAAACAAAAAATAAATATAAAAAACAAAAACTAAAGTGATCTCAAACAAGCCTTTAATTTATGACGATCAATTGACTTAAAATGTGAAATGCCACTCTATGTTATTACTTGCATGCTTTGTGGTTTCATTCTTTTGAAGGAATGTATTTGATTAGTTTGAATAAAAAAAAATAGTTTGTTTAAATGAATCCAATTAACCTCTTTCTTAACCTTCTTCAGTACACCTCTACCTGTAATTCATAATTTATTCAATATCAGTTTTTCTGCTGGTAGAGCAGGTGAACATTTATGGACAATTAAAATATCAAAGGTTATGATTTTTCTAAGAATTGATGGCTAAGATTTATTTCAATATATGTGCTCATAATTGGTTCACTTGAGTTTATTGCAGTTTGAAATATGCTCAAATGTGAACCGGAGCAATATTATCGATTTGCCAAGTTTCTCAAACTTGGACCAAATTGAACCTAAATTTAACTACATTCAATTGATGTATTTTTAACACTTTGGTTTGGTTTTTTTCTGTTTATTTAGTCTTTTTTCATCCTTAGTGATGTCGGCATTCTTGCCTCGCCAAAATTTTCTCCTTGCTGAGAAGTTTTGGGTTGTTGGCGGTGAAAGTTGGGATTGGTTCAAATTCGCATCGCTTATCTAAATCTCAAATCCAAGCTCTACCTATATGAAGTAGATAATGTATAGTGGTAGAGTAAATATTTAATATCTTCACATTAAGATCCGCATAGAATCTCATAATACACACGAGTTTTATATGAAAATTTTGAGGGGGTCTAGCACATTTGAAATCATCATTACTAAATTTGCCATCAGTTTAAACTAGATCTATTGAATTCTAATATTTATTTACTATTTTCTTTATTATTTTTATTGTATTATCTACTACTNGAAAATTTATAGTGGTAGAGTAAATATTTAATATCTTCACATTAAGATCCGCATAGAATCTCATAATACACAAGAGTTTTATATGAAAAATTCGAGGGGGTCTAGCATATTTGAAATCATCATTACTAAATTTGCTATGAGTTTAAACTAGATCTATTGAAGTCTAATATTTATTTACTATTTTCTTTATTATTTTTATTGTATTATCTACTACAAAATGTCTTTCTTGTATATGTCATGTTGAAATCTTCATAACTAAATTTGCTTCGAGTTAAAACTAGATCTATTGAAGTCTAATATTTACTTACTATCACATTTCAAAGTTTTTATTTACTGAAAGCGGGCATCTTATAAACTTTAATTTTCTTGGAGAGGTGTTTATTGAGTTCTCATATGCTGAAATTGGTATTTGCTTTAATTAATTCCTGTTGGAATTACGTTAGGCTGTCATATATACTTTTTAGAATTTTCTTATGGTGAAAACTTTAATGCTATAATTTATCAATGATAAATATTTTTGTTAGGTATGGCTCATATACCATATAAGATACATGCTGGAAAGAGGAGCGGAACGGAAGAAGCGGTCCAAATCGAGGGAGTTTCGTTATGTGGATTGGGGGTGCGAGGGAAACGCCCTACGGTACGGTACAAGGGTAATTTAGGAATTACGTATTGTACTCCAGGGTTTTATCTAAGGTTATATATAGGTCTGTTTGTAACCCTAGGCTATTCGATGTTGTGTTCTGTATACTGTACTCTTTTTCTGGAGTTGAAAGAAAACCATCGCTCTACTCCCGAGGGCGTAGGCATCTTTGTCGAACCTCGTTAAATCTCTGTGTGCTCTTCTGGTTTTGTGTCGATTCTTATTTTGCTTCGCCCTAATTTTCTCAACAAGTAGTGTCAGAACAAGGTTCTAGGGCAAGGAAGAAAAATATTGGTGCAGGGAAGAGAAAGATTTGGCAAAGGAGTTCGACGACTAGGGTTCGACGACAAAAGCTTCGGAGTTTTTTTGTGGCTTCAGTGAATTCGACCGAGGCAAGGAGTTCGGCGGTTTGGATCGTGACAGAGAGGCAAATTGCGGCATCTCGGATTTACGACGCATAGGGATTCGCGGCAGACAGGAGGAGTTCGCGAAGGGGCTTTGGTTGCAAGCAGTTAGGCTGCGACGCAAAGGAAGTTCGGCTTGCGTTCGCAACACAGAAAGGCGAATCGCGGTTCTGCTATAGGGCTTCCTCGCGCAACCAGGTGAGAAGGCAAAGTTCACAAAGGAGGTTGCGAGGAGTTCGGCATCGAGGAGTCAAGGAATTCCGTAGAGGTTCTTCCGTTCGCGACATAAAAGTTCACGACGCAGGAGATCACAAGATCAGGCGCAGGGAGAAGCAGTTCGTGCAGCGCTTTGTTCGGCGCGGGAGGCAGTCGAGCGGCGAAGCTTTGGAGCAGAATTGGAAGAGAATATTCTCTTTCAGGAAATTGTCGCGAAAAAGGAAATTCCTGTAGCTGCACGCGGACAAAAGTGAAAAAGGAAATTTCTGTCCGTAGAAAAGGAAATATCAAGAAAGGAAATTTTCTTAAAATTATTTTTCTGGGAAACTTAGTAAAGGGAAATACTTAATTAAGGAAAATACTTAATTAAGAAAACTTAATTAAGGGAGCATCTTAATCTTTTTTTGAAAAAATTCTGTTATTTTTCTAGGAAACTTAATTAAGGGAAATACTTAATTAAGATGCTTAATTAAGAGAAACTTAATTAAGGAACATTTCAATTTTTTTTTTGGAAAGATTCTGAGCAAGAAATTGCAAAGAAATTTGCATAAGAGTTTGCTACATGATCAATTTCAAATGGTAATTTTTGGTGCAAAATTCGAGGTGGTGAAGTTTGATAAAACTGGTAACTTCGGATTGTGACAAACAAGGGTAAAAGATCTATTGGTGCAACAGAGAAACTTGAAAGCTTTGTAGGCAATGAAACCAAATGTCATGAAGGATGAAGATTAGGAAGAATTGCAACAACGATCGGCAACAACCATACGCTTGTGTTTGACAGATAAGGTTATGTATCACGTGATGAATCTAAAATCTCTAAGGGATGTATGGAAGAAATTGGAAACTCAGTTTACGTCTAAATCGTTGATGAATAAATTGTATATGAAGCAAAAGTTGTATGGGCTGAAGATGCAAGAAAGTTCTGATCCGGCGCAGCATGTTAATGGCTTCAATCAGATTATCACGGATTTATAACGGCTTGATGTGAATTTTGAAGATGAAGACCGACCAATGATTTTGTTGTGTTCATTGCCTTCTTCTTATGAACACCTAGTGACTACTTTGACATATGAAAAAGAAACTATCAAAGTTGATGAGATTACTGCAGCATTGTTGGCTTACAACCAGCAGAAGTAGAATGCAGGGGAAAACTCTCATGGCGACAGTTTATATGTTAAGAGTAATCAAGATCGTGGAAGGAAGAAAGAGAATGAGGGTTCTGGAAAGCTAAAGTTCATATCAAAGTCCAAATGTAAAAAGACAATTAATTATTATAAGTGCAAGGAGTCAGGTCATATGAAGAGAGATTGTCCAAGGCTTAAGAAGCAGACTGAGGAGAAATGTGATACATCATCGAATTCTGTAAATGTGGTGCAGAGTGAAAATTCAGATTGCAGTGATGATGATATGTTTTCAGTTTCATCAACTTAGTTCAGGGATGCATGGATTCTTAATTCAGGATGCTCTTATCACATAAAACTTAACAGGGAGTGGTTTACTTCATACAAGTTAACTAATTCTGGCTCAGTCTATTTAGGTGATGATAAATGCTGCAATATTGTTGGTATTAGTGAAGTCGGAATTCAGATGTATGATAACATTGTTAGAACATTATGTGATGCATATATATTCAAGATTTGAAGAAGAATTTGATTTCCATTGACACTTTACATAGAAATGGTTTTATTCCTAAAGCAGATGAGGATAGAGAAACTATCAGAATTATTAAGGGTGCACTAACTGTGATGAAAGGAAATTTATTTAAAGATAATATCTACAAATTGTTGGGGGTACAGTTGTAGGTGAAGTTCATTCTGTGGAGTCAGATGATGATAATACAAAGCTATGAAATATGTGTTTGGGTCATCTTAGTGAACGTGGGATGGTGGAATTGTATAGAAGAAACCTGTTGCATGGTGTTAAAAACTGCAAGCTCGATCTTTTTAAGTTTTGTTTACTTGGAAAATATACTAGAGTCAGTTTTATGACTGGAAAACACAAAACAGAAATAATTCTTGATTATGTGCATTCTGATGTATGGAGCCCTACCAGAAAATCGTCATTAGGAGGATCTTAGTATTTCATTACATTTATTGATGATTTCTCCAGAAAAATTTGGGTGTATTTCTTGAAGCAGAAATCTGAAGTTTTCTTCAAATTCAAGCTGTGGAAAGTTGAGGTAGAGAACCAAACTGACAAAAATATCAAGTATTTGAGATCTGATAATGACACATAGTACATTGATTCTTAGTTCAGAAGTTATGTTAAGATCATGAGATTCAGATGCATTTTTAAGTGCGCAAGCCACCACAACAGATGGTGTGGCAGAAAGGATGAACAAGTCCTTGACTGAAAGACAAGATGCTTGAGACTGAATGTAAGACTGTTACACCAAAAATATATGCATTTTTAGACCCATATTTTATACTTATTTTTTGTTATATTTCACTTTAATGGAAGGTATTTTTTATGTTTTATTGCTGGTTGTTGATTTTTAGGACTTGGAGCAAAAGGAAGCAAAAAGGATGAAATTTTGAGTCAAAATGGAGAATTTAAAAAATTATTCAGCATCGACGATGCCAGACTAGGCGCCGATGGCGCCGTTTAACAGAGAAGACATACTAAATTAAATGTCCTCTGACGCCAGAATGGGCGCCGTCAACGCCAGTGTCGATACAGACCCTGTTTTTAGAAGATTCGACGAATTTGGACACTTTTTGAAAAGTTATTTGATGCACCTATTGGAGAACCGACCCTAGGCTCTATTAAGAGCCAAAATTGATCAGAAAAGGAACTCTCTTTCGTCTCTCTCGGCCATCCATCACCCCTTCTTGCCACTTTACATCATTCCACACCATTTGTTAGTTATTTTCTTTATAGTTTTGAGTTTTTGTGGTGAGTTTAAGCATGAATTCTTCTCTAAGAAATGTTGGAAAAGAAGAGAAGTGAGATATTTCTTCTTCCTACATTTCCTAAGAGAGGCTATAAGGGATTTGCTTTGAGAAAGAGTTTCAGATAAGTGTTATTTGTTTATTAGTGTTGTATAAACTTCTTTATATATATAAAATTTGTGTTTTGTTCTATCTTTCTCATGAAGTCTGAGTAGTTTCCTTTATCTTTCTCCCTACTCTGAGATATGGTGAAATGAAGAGATAATTTGGATGTGCGAATGTTAAAATTTAAAATAAATTGTGATGGTTTTTCAACTCTGCTCTTAATTTACTTTTCGATCTGGCCAATTGAATTGTTAAAATATGTTGCAAAAGATATGACCTGGGAAATGAAGTATGAGTTCTACAACAGAGTGAGAATCACATTTAAGTCTATGAAAGAGTATTTCGTTCATGGATATAAGTTCAAATAAATAGAAAAATATACTTTGTTGGGTGTAGAATTGGAGATTTTTTTAGGGTGACAGACTAAAAATCCTCAATTCGATCTTAGTGTTTAAAAACTAAAGCGAGAGTTAGCATTCAGGGGAAAGAAAGTGGGAGCTCTGGAGCGGGAGCCAGTATTCTTCTAACCTAGCCATGGATTTAAGGACTAAACCTAAGATTTGCCAATGATTTTCTATAACACTGAATCAGGGTAGAGAATTAAAATTGCTCATATTTGGCATAATACATATTTAAACAATTTATCTCATCTCATTTCACCAAAAAAACTCATTGTAGTGGGAAAGAAGTTTTTTCATATTAGAAAACTTCATCACATAAACATAGTTTAGTAGTTACTACTTTAAAACTCTGCATTTAAATTCTGCTAGTAGTTAATAATTTAGCTTTGATAGTATCTTAAACATTTAAAACTAGTGACAGTAATTTCATTTTATTTCTTTGAATTTCCTAGTTAATTTATTATTTTAAATTTAAACCTTCCTCGTGGGATTGATATTTGAGACTTAAATAGAAAGTCTTATATTACTTGATAACGATACTATACTACCGTAGAATACTGATATTAAGAGCTTAACTTTGTTATTTATAAAATACCACATCAAGATTTTGGCACCGTTGTAAAGCGAAGTCAACTTTATAAATTTTACACAACTATATTTCTGTCGCATTAAGTTTTTTGGCACCGTTGCCGGGGAAGATAACGGTAAATTAAATAGATTTGGTAAATTAGGAATTTTAGAGATAAAAATATATAAAATATAAAATAAAAAAATTATAAAATCAAAAATCCAATATATATATATATATATATATATATATATATAAAATTAAATATTTAGAGTATTTTTATGAAATTTTCTTTACTTGTTATATTTGTTTATGTGAAATATTGGATCTGAAAGTTTAGTACCTTACGATTCGGAATTAGAACATACTACTAGAAAATTTTGAAAACAAGAAAAAAATTTAAAAATTTGAACAAAATAATGAAAACTTAGATAATCAAATAAACGAAAATCGACAAAGACCTTTAAAAGATTATGCTAATCCAACCGCAGTTGAACTTCACTTAACTGTTTAAAATCCTGATGTTGCTGCTAATTCATTTGAGTTTAAACCTACTCTTATCTAAATGGTAAAAAATAATCAGTTTGGAGGAACACCTACTAAAGATCCTAACTTACATATTGCTAGTTTTCTTGAAATTTTTGCTACTTTTAAATATGACGGAGTGTCTAATGATGTTGTTAGACTTAGACTGTTTTCTTTTTCATTAAGGGATAAAGCTCAAGCATGGTTAAATTCATTATCATTTGGATCTATCAGAACTTGGGGAGAACTATCAGTAAATATCTTAGATAAATATTTTCTACCCTCGAAAACTGTTAAGCTTAGAAACGATATTACATCTTTTTTTTCAGTTTGAAGAGGAATCGATATATGAAGTATGAGAAAGATTTAAGGATCTTCTTAGAAAATGTCCACACTATGCTTTGCCAGATTGATTAATAATTCAAACTTTTTACAATTAATTAGTGAGATCACTTAGATATATTATAGATGTTGCTGTAGGTGGATCACTAATATCAAAACCTTTTGATGAAGCATATTCTTTAATAGAAAAAATGACTACTAATAATTTTCAATGACCATCTGAATGGGTAAAGCCTAAGACAGTAGCTAGTATTCATGACTCTGATACAATGTCTATTTTAGCATCTAAAATTACTGTTATATCAAAAAAGATTGATCAAATTAATGTGAACTATTCTCAAATACCAATAGTATTAGAGGAAAATTTGCTAGGACGGATAACTGATACTCAATCATCTTATAAAACTTTGAATGCTATTAATAATCAAAATAATAATCCATATTCTAACTATTATAACCCTAGATGGAAAAATCATCCTAATTTTAGTTGAAATAATTATAATAATTCAATGAACCCATCAGGACATTTAAACAACCAAGAAAATCCTAATTATCAACTTTATTATCATTTTGGATTTAACTCTAACCCTAACTCATAAGTTAAGGAAAAGAAGTTAGTGATGGAAGAAGTAATGTTGAATATGGGAAAAAAAATACAAAATCAAGGGGCTGCTATTAGAAATATTGAAAATCAATTAGGACATATTGCTACTGCACTTAATAATAGACCTTTAGGAAATCTTCCGAGTACTATGGAAGTTAATCCTAAAGATCAAAATAAGGAGCAAATTAAAGTCATTCAATTATGAAGTGGAAAAGAAGTTGAAACAAGAATCCATAGAGAAACTGAAGTTGATGAGGAGAAGGAAGAGATTGAAAGTGACCATAATGAAAATGAACAAGCACAAGTTCCCTTTGAAAAACCATTACCTCTATTTCCTCAAAGATTGAAGCAAAAGAATAAAGACAAACAATTTACAAAATTTTTGAAAATCATTAAAAAATTAGCGATAAATATTTCTTTCATTGAGGCTTTGGAACAAATACTAAGTTATGTGAAATTTATAAAAGATATACTAAATAAGAAAATGAAGTATGTAGATCATGAGACCGTTGCACTTAATGAAGAGTATAACGCTATTATTTAGAAGAAGCTTCCTGAAAAATTAAAAGATCCTGGTAGTTTTACTATTTCTTGTGTAATTTGTGAAAAGTTTTATGAAAAAATCTTATCTGATTTAGGAGCGAGTATTAATCTTATATCTCTATCGATTTTTAAATTTTAGATTTAGGAGAGATTTCCCCTACTACTGTAACTCTTCAGTTAGTTATTCAAAATAACTTATCATAAAGGAGTTATAGAAGATGTATTAGTAAAAGTGGATAAATTTATTTTTCATTTAGACTTTATAGTATTAGATATGGAGGAAGATAAGAAATCCCTATTATTTTGGGGAGACAATTTCTTGCAACAGAAAGAGTTGTGATAGATGTGCAAAAAGGAGATTTAATAATGAGAGTTAATGTTCAAGAAGTAACATTTAATATTTCAAAAGCTATGAAATATCCTGCAATAAAAAAGACAATGAATGCTTTAGAATGGAAGTTACTGATTATCTAATTAATGAGCAATTTTAGAAAGATTTTGAAGAAAAATTAAAGCAAGAAGAATTTATTGAAAATGAGAATGAAATAAAAGAAGAAAATTTAGATTATATTCAGGACAAATTTGAAACTTTAGATTTGTTGGAACATGATAATAAAAATTTTATTTCATCAAATATTAAACCATATGAACTTGAACTGAAAGTATTATCTGCTCATTTAAAATATGTGTTTTAAAGAGATTCATCTACATTGCTTGTTATTGTATCTTCTGAGTTAACTGAAATTCAAGAACAAAAATTAATAGAAATGTTAAAAAGATATAAGAAGACTTTTGGATGGACTTTAACAGTTATTAAAGGAATTGGTCTTTCAATTTGTATCGACATAATTCTATTAGATGAACAATACGAACATAAAGATGATCCTTAGAGGAGATTAAACCCAATAATGAAAGAAGTTGTTAAAAAGAAATCTTAAAATGGTTAGATGCTGGAATTATATATCTTATTTCTGACATTGTTTGGGTAAGCCCAATTCACCGTATTCCGAAGAAAGGAGGAGTAACTGTTGAAGTAAATGAGAAAAATGAATTAATTCCAATAAGACAAGTTACTGGTTGGAGAATTTATATAGACTATAGAAAATTAAGCATGTCCACCAGGAAAGATCACTTTCCTTTACCCTTTATAGACCAAATATTGGTTAGATTGGCTAGAAACAAATATTACTGATTTTTAGATGGATATATCAGTTATCATCAAATTTCAATTGCTCCTAAGGATCAAGAGAAGAAAATATTCACAAGTATGGAATATTTGTTTTTCATAGAATGACTTTTGGACTATGCAATGCACATGCGACATTTCAAATATGTATGATGTCAATATTTAGTAATTTGATTGAACATGGAATGAAAGTATTTATGGATGATTTCTCTATGTTCGAGACTTTATTTGAATTATGTTTAAATAATTTATAAAAAGTTCTAGAATTATGTGAAAAATTAACCTAGTACTAAATTGGGAAAAATGTCAATTTTTTGTTGCAGGAGGGATTGTACTTGGGCATAAAATTTCTGAAAAATGACATGAAAGTAGATCCTGCAAAAGTTTAGGTTATTGAAAAATTATCACCACCAACTACGGTTAGAGGGATAAGAAGTTTTCTAGGACATGCTGATTTCTACAGACGTTACATAAAATTTTTTTCAAAAATAACTAAGCTATTATGCCAACTTTTGGAAAAAGATACAAATTTTGATTTTAATGAGGAATGCATTAAAGCATTTGAATTATTGAAAAAAAAATTAATCTTTGCACCTATAATAGTCCCACCTGATTGGGAGAAACCATTTTAAATAATGTGTGATGCTAGTGATTATGTTATAGGAGTTGTTTTAAGGCAAAGGCACAACAAAGTTTTTAAATTAATATATTATGCTAGTAAAATTCTAAATGGTGCTCAAATTAACTACACTACTACTGAAAGAGAGTTATCAGCTATTATTTATGCCTTTGACAAATTTAGACATTATTTGATTGGAACCAAATGTATAATGCATACATATCATTCTGCTATCAAATACTTGATGCAAAAGAAGGATATTAAACCAAGATTAATTAGATGGATACTTCTGTTGCAAGATTTCAATTTTACTGTAGTTGATAGAAAGGGAAATGATAATCAAATAGTTGATCATTTGTCTAGACTATAAAAAGAAATATTAACTAATTTTACAAATGAAATTTTAGAAAATTTCCCTGATGAATAATTATATAATATTGATGAAATTAATTCACCGTGATATGTCGATATAGTAAATTATATTGTAAGTGATATTCTACCACCCGATATTAAGAATCAACAATTAATGAAATTTATATTTGATTCAAAATTCTATTTTTGAGATGACCCATATTTATATAAATAATGTAAAGATCTAATTATTAGAAGGTGTGTGTCTTATGAAGAAACTCAACAAATAATTGAAAGATGCATGATTCTGAATTTGGAGGACATTTTGGAATAAATAAAACTGCATATAAAATTTTGCTAGCTGGATCTTATGGGCCTACTCTTTTTAGAAATATTAATGAATATATTGAAACATGCGATCGATGTCAGCGAGTAAGAAATATTTCTAGAAGAACTGAAATGTCTCTAAATTACACATTGGAAGTTGAAATTTTTTGTGTGGGGATTAGATTTTATGGGACAATTTATGTCTTCATTTGGAAACTTATATATATTGTTTGTTGTTGATTATATGTTCAAATGGATTAAAGCTCTTATTGTACCTAAATGTGATGCTCGAAATGTTTCTAAATTTTTAAATAAAAATTCTTTTACAATATATGGAATGCCAAGATTAATTATTACTGATGGATCCTATTTTAGGAATAATAGAATCGAAAAATTAATTAAAAATACAATATTATACATAGATTATTTACTCTTTATCATCCTTAGACAAACAGTCTAGCAGAAATATCAAATCGTGAAATAAAATGAATTTTAGAAAAAGCTATAAATCCCTATTAATTGGATTGGTCTGCTAGATTAGATACTGCATCATAGGCATACAAAACTGTTTATAAGACTACTATAGGAATGTCACCATCTAGACTTATTTTTTAAAAAACATGTCACTTACCAGTAGAATTAGAGCATAAAATATTTTGGATTATTAAGGAATTTAATTTTAATCTAAAAGATAGTGGTGAAAAGAGATTATTGCAACTCAATGAACTCAAGAAGATTAGAAATGAAACATATGATAATGTAAAAATCTATAAAGAAAAAAATGAAAATATGACATGATCGGAAGATTATTAAAGAGTTTGAACCTGAAAAAGAAGTTCTATTATATAATACAAGATTGAGATTATTTCTAAGAAAACTGAAATCCAGATAGTTATGACCATTTAAAGTGATTAAAGTCTATTATTATAGAATTGTTGTTATTAAATATTTTAAAACTGGAAAATATTTAAAGTTAATGGGCATCGATTGAAACATTATTATGAAGGACATACCACAATTTAAAGAAGTTTTAATGTTAATTCAACCCAACTAAATAACGGTGTGTCGGGCTGAAGACGTTAAACCAAACGCTTTGTGGGACGTAACCCATATATAAATCTATATATCTATGTATTACTATTTTGTTTAATAAGTGTATTTATGTATTAGGAAATAATAGTATTTTTGAATCCTACACAATTTTATATATCATAAATTAAGACAATTATTGTTATTGGAGGAAAATTTAGAACTAAATTGAACAAAAAAAATTAAAAGAGGTGAATTTGACCTCTGGCGCCGACGATGCCAGAATGGGAGCTGACAGCGCCATCGGAGCTCCGGCGGCGTCCTGAGCAGTCTTGCACGTGCAGAGCAAATTTGGTGAAATTTGTCAGGATTTCGCTCCTCAAAACCGTCGAGAGGTGTTTTTAAAGTCCTAAAAACTTCCTTGGACGTTCAGAAACTTCCTAATTTCGAATTTCATGGCCTCTAATTCCAGAAATACTTCAGGGTATGGAGTTTTTCATAAAATAAAGTTTATCAGTTTTGACGCGCAAAGATTATACGATAAAGTCTTCACAAAGAAGAGACTTATCAAGGAGAGAGACTTTGTCTATCATGGATTGAGTAATCTAAGTTCACAGATTGAGAAAGTCATGGTGCAAAGACGTTGGGAAGTTTTGTGCTCCACTACCACTGTAGTTGTAGTACCGGTGGTAAAGGAATTCTATGCTAACTTATATGAAATAACCGAAGGAGCCGTCTTCGTTTGAGATAAAACTGTACCATTTACTCCAGCTCAAATAAATGATTTGTATATGATAGAAAACATTCTAATCTGTCATTATACAAATTATATTCCGACGAGAGATATGATGCAAGATGTCTATAATTTTCTGACGGATGAAAATGATAATTAGGAAATCAGAGATGAGAGATACATTAGTTTCTCTGCTTCACTTCTTAATCCAATATCAAAACAATGACATTTCTTCATATTTGCAAAATTACTCCCTACCATGAAGATTAGTAGAGTTACAAAGGAAAGTGTCTTTCTAAACTATTGCATTCAAATGGAAAAACCCATTGATGTGGGGTCGATTATTTTCAAATTTGTTATGGGTATTGTTATGAATGGGCTAATATATGGACTGAGACATCCTTCCACAATTTTCTTACTCTGCAGTCAATCTCAAGTTCCATATGAAAGTTGGGAGAAAGTTTTGTTACCTTAGGAGCCCATGATTCCTATTGATGACAATTATATAGGGAATGTAAATTAAACATTAGATGTTATTTAGGATCATTCATCACATGCTTCAACACCATTGATGCCACCAGCAGTTGGGAGTTCAATAGCTTTGGAAAAGAAAATGAAGAAAATAGAAAGAGAACTTCAGAGTATTATAAATGCAGTAGGAAATCTTAATTACCTTTTTGATCACCTAGATTGGAGGATGAATGAGAACTTTAATCATACTAGGACAATTGAAGTAGGATTGGTGCAGATGTTTAAGAAAAATGGATGGATCGATGAAAATTTGACTGATCAATTCCCGTACTGACCCTTCTACATTTTGTATGTCTATTACCAGTCTATGGGAGATATTAAAGGAGGAGAAAGTACTGCAGATGAGGTAGAATAATTGAAGAAGTTGGACTTTCTACTAATATAAAATACTTATCTTTTTAATATAATTGTGTGGATTTGATTTACTTTACTTTGTTTTAGAACTCTATTAACTTTGATTGTGTATAGTTTTGTATCAGCATTCTATTGTTGTGGCTTGATTTTGACCTGAATTATAATTTAGTTTGCTTTAAGGATGTGAAAGGTGTGATTAGAAAAATGTATTTGTAAAAAGTGTATTTTCATATATAAAAGTTAGTTTAGTGTTGTTTGTGAAAATACTTGTTTTGTGAATTAATTTTAGATGAAAATTAGTGTTCAAAAAGACTTATGAATCTCATGTTAGATGGAGATCTGGAAGTAGGACCAGGGATATTCCTTCTACTTCAAATACTTTTAGTACCCTACTATCCAGGAACTCATGGAGCAGATGATGATCCAACAGGGAGATATCTTGAGAATGGATAGTAGAATGGAAAATATGGAAGCCAGAAATGTTCACAATGATGATTTGATAAGAAAGAAATTTGAATATGATCCTGCTTATGATGATGCAATGGTCAGATACTTGATGAGTGATCACTCAATTCAGTTTCTTACTCACCCTGTTTTTACTCCATATGAGTAGCAGAATTTGGATGTGGACGAAGAAGAAGAAGAATACGATGATTGGTGATGTATTAGTTAGATTTTTTTAGTTTATGTTTAGTTGTACTTTATTATTGAGACTGTTTGTTTGTAGACTGTGATACTTTATTTTAATTGTATGATGTGTTGTGAACAATAGATCTATGAAACTGCTGGAAGTTGTTAGTTTTTAGTACTTTGTTGGATATATTTGTAGTTAACTCTTCCTTAGCAAATTTTTATATGTATTATGTATTATTTAATGTTTTAAGTCTTGTAGCTTTTTGATCCCGGATATAAAATATAGTTGTGCAAAATATATAAAGTTGACTCTGCTATGCAACGGTGCTAAAAGCTTGATGCAATCTTTTATAAATAAGAAATTAGCAATTATTGATTGGGATTCTATGCAAGTATATGTATCGTTATCAAGTAATAACAGACTTTCTATTTAAGCTCCAAATACCAATCCCACATGGAAGGTTTGAATTTGAAGTGATAAATTAATTAGGAAATTCACAGAAAGTAAAACGAAATTACTGTCACTAATTTAAAATGTTAAGATATTATCAGAACTAAATTATTTAACTGCTAGCAAAATTGAAATGCAAAGTTTAAACAGTAACTACTAAACTATTAAACTATATTTATGTGATGAAGATTTCTTATGTAAAAAAGCATCTTTCCCACTACGAATAGATTTTGGTAAAATGAGATGAGATAAATGATTTTAATATGTATTGTGTCAAATAGGAGCAGGTTGAATTCTCTACCCTGATATAGTGCTATAGAAAATCATTGGCTAATCCCAGGTTTAGTCTCTAAATCTGTGGCTAGGCTAGGAGGATATTGACTCCAACTCCAGAGCTCCCACTTTTCTTCACCTGAAGGCTAACTCTTGCTTTAGTTCTTAAACACTAATATTGAATTGGGGATTTTAGTCTGTCACCCTAAAATCTCAAATTCTACACCCAATAATATATATTTCCCTATTTATTTGCACTTAATTCCATGAATGAAATTCTCTTGCATCAAATCAAATGCGATCTTCACTCTGTTGTAGAACTCATACTCTATTTCCTGGATCATATGTTTCACAACAAATTTTAATAATTCAATTGGCTTGATCAAAAATTAAATTAAGTTCAGAGTTGAAAAATTATCACAATTTATTTTATATTTTAACATTGGTACATCCATATTATCTCTTCATTTTACCATATCTTAGAGTAGGGAGAAAGATAAAGGAAACTACTCAAACTTCATGAGAAAAATACAATAAAACACAAATTTCATATATAAAAGAAATTCATAAATTACTAAAAAAAATAAAAAATACTTATCTGAAACTCTTTCTCAAAGCAAATCCCTTGTAGCATTTCTTAGGAAATATAGGAAGAAGAAATCTCCCACTTTTCTGTCTCTCCAACACTCTTAGAGAAAGATTCACACTTAATCTCAACACAAAAACTTTAAATTCTTAAAGAAAAATCACTAATAAACTCCAAAATGGTGGTGGAATAAAGATGGAAAAGTGTATGGTATGTAAGAGAATGAATGGTGGTGAGGAATGGCAAAAAAAAGCCCTTTTCCTGATCAATTTTCGGCCCCAAATAGAGCCTAGAGTCGATTCTCTAATAGGTACATCTAAAAACTCTTCAAAAAGTGTCCAAATTCATCAAATCTTCTAGAAACAGGGTCTGAGCTGACACTGGCGTCGTCGACGCCAGTGGTCCGTAATTTAATTCGTGTTCTCTATCAAACGACGTCGTTGACGCCGTCGGCGCTGAACAAATTTTCAACTTCTCCATTTTGACTCCAAATTTCATCATTTTTGTTTTTTTTTGTCTCAAGTCCTAAAATTTAACAACCTGCAAGAAAACATTAAAAATATCTTCCATTAGAGTGTAATATCACCAGAAAAGAGTATAAAATATAGATCTAAAAATGAATATATTTTTGGTGTATCAAAATCCCCCAAACTTACATGTTACTTGTCCTCAAGCAACTCCTTTACAACTAAAAATATGACTAATGGTAATGAGTTTAACTTCTAGATTTTCATATTTTAGTCTACTAAATACAATAGCATAATTTAAGAAAAATTCAAAACAACTCCAGTTAATATCGAAGGTATAAGAATATCCAACAATCAACTCTAAGATTTCGGATTCTCTATTCTTTTCAGGAAAAATTGCAAATTATCATATTAAAATCATTTAGAGTATTCATATGAACAAGAACTTCATGAAACTTTACTATTAAATAAGTTAATATTCAAATATAAGTTTAGAAAATATAGCTAAGCCTTCTTCTTTAAGTTGATTTAAGTGAAGTCAATTTTTAATTAGACATCTCCTCAAGCTTCTCCCTATATTATCTTTTTCTTTTATTTTCTTTTTAGGATCTTATTCAATCTTTTTTCTTTTCTTTTCTTTTCTTTTTTTCTTTTTTTATGTGAGGATTACTATAACTGGATAGTCTTTGATGATTTTGAACATCACTATCCTCTTCTTAAAGTCAAAAAATTTTCTCGTTTCTTCACTTAACAAATTTATATTAGCTTAAAGATTTCATAAAGTTTATTTTTTTTCTTCTTACATGAATCTTTAAGATTTTTAATATTTCAAAAATACAAATTTCTTCTCTTAAAATAGAAAAACATAGTATTATTCTTTTATACCAAATATCTTACTCTCTAAAATTAACATTTATTATTGAAAATTTTTACTTAAGTTTACTATATATTTAGAAACATAAATTTAGTTATCTAAAGTTATCCCATAATACCAAAGGTCATGTTAAATTTAAAAATTTTGAAAATATAGCTAAGAACAAATAAACTTAAGTTTCTTTCTTTAAAAAGGAATTTTTCTCCCCCCCTCCAAACTTAAATTTTTAAAAAATTTAGCTTGAAGAACTAAAAAAATAAAGGGTGAAAAAAAAAAATTAATACATAAAGAAAAGACTTACCTATTGAAGGTTATGATTTTGAAACTTAATTCTGAAATATTACAGATGCTAATATGAAAAATTACAAGACTTAAAACATTAAATAACACATAATACATATAAAATCTGTTGAGAGAGAGTTAATTATAATATATTTAACAAATACTAACAACTAACAACAGAACTAAACTGAATTCAAATAACAAACATTTTTTACAATTCTACAGTTCACAACTTAATATCTAAAATAAAACAGAATTTTACAATCTTATAATAAACAGTCTCAACAATATAACAAAAATAAACAACAAAATAAAAAAGTACAATCAAATATAAACTAAAAGAAAGATCAAACTAACATATCACGAATCATCGTTTTTTTCTTCTTCTCTTCTTCTTTCACATTCAAATTTTGCTACTGATATGGAGTAAAGACAGGGTGAGTGGGAAACTAAACTGAGTGATCACCCTTCATATATCTGACCATCGCATCATCATAAGCAACTTCATATTCAAACTTTTGTCTTATCAAATCATCAGTGTGAGCATTTTTGGCCTCCATGTTTTCCATTCTATGATCCATTCTCAAGATATCTCCCTGTTGGATCATCATATGTTCCAATAGTTCTCGAAGAGTAGGATCCCTAGAAGTAAAGGTCCTCGAAGTAGAAGGAATATCTCTGGTCATACTTTCAGACATTCATCCAATATGAGATTCATATGTCTTTATATTGGCAAGCTCAATAGGTTTTAGAGGCTCAATCTTCTCTTCCTAAGGTCTAAAATCAACTCCTGCCTGTTCACAGAGTGTGAAGATCATAGCAGGGTGTGCTAAACCACCAATGGTCTCTCCTAAAGCAATAGATATAATGTTCATATAAATAATAGAGCCTACATTTAACCTCATCACCTGCTGGATACAGAAGTTCAGGATGGCTCTATCCTTCGTAACCTCACTATGATGATTTATCGGTATCATTCTTCAAAAAATAAAGTAGTGTCAAGCCTTAGATACTACATTTAACATAGAAAGAGAAAAATTTACCTTAACACCATTTTTCACTTTCCAGGTTCCTCTTCCATCAGTAAGAAAAGAAATAACCTCATCCAAGGCCTCATTTGTAGCAAAAAATGATTTATATTGGCAATTGTACATATCTTCTAACTGATAAAATTCATTAATCTTTCTTGAAGTAAACTCTACCATTTTCCTATGAACAAAAACAAAGTCTTCAGAAGTCTCTTTAAAATTGACATAGAACAACATTACTACACCAATAATCGTGTTGGCAGTAAAATAATAAAAATATTCTCACTGCTGAGCATTGATTAATCGATTGACTTCTCCACCCGAATTTTTAAATTCACGATCTGGAATCACTTTTTTATTTTCTAATAGACTACGGAAAAGAGCACTAGCTTTAAAGCTCACAAATTTTTGTTCATCATAGTCCACTTTTCTGTTTCCTTTGCTCATTCTAGGTGTTATGGTAAATCTAATAAAAATTTGATAAAAATCTGAATAAATTTCCAAAATTCCAAAAATCACAATGTAAAACACTTAAAACTTAAATCTACTAAGTAAGAGTTCTTCACTAAAGAATTTTCTCAAAATCTATCAAAAAAATCCAAAATTTTTGGATCTCGACAATGTGAGATAAATCCTTGGTGAAAATTAAAAATTTTTAGTTCAAAGCGTAGCTCTTACCTAGAGAAGATGAAATCCGAACTTTCTTTACCTTAAAATTGCTTCAAATCCGAGCAAAATCAAGCCCTAGGTGCAAAAACTAGAGGTTGAAGGTGACTCAAAGGGTAAAAACGAAGTCTTACGGTGCAAATCGCGAATTTCAACGGGTTTAAGGTGTTCTCGGGTTGAGGGCACTATCGGCGCCCATGCCAGCGTCGTCAGCGCTGAAGGCTAAAAAATTCCATTTTCTAATTTTTGCATTTTTCAATTTTCTTCCAATTTACTCCAAAGTCTTTTTAGTATTTTTGAACATAAATTTTTATCTAAAATAATTCACAAACAAACATTTTCACAAACATCAAACTAACTTTTATATATGAAAATACACATTTACAAATATAATTTTCTAATCACACTTTTAAATATATAAAGCAAACTAAATTATAATTCAACATCGAAATCAAGCCACAACACTAAACGCTGACACAAAACTATACACACAATCAAAGTTCAGAATTCTAAAGCAAAGAAAACTAAACCAAATCTACACAATAACATTAAATACATAAGTATTTAAAACTGATAGAGAATCCAAATTCTTCAATTATTTTGCCTCTTCTTCAGCGTTTTCTCCTCCTCTAATATCTCCCATAGACTGGTAATGAACGTACAGATTGTAGAAGGGTCGGTAAGGGAAATGATCGGTTGAATTTTCTTTGATCCATCCTTTTTCCTTGAACATTCGAACCAATCATGCTTCAATTGTTCCAGTATGATCAAAATTCTCTTTTATCCTCCAATCAATGCGATTGAAAAGGTATTTAAGATTTTCTATTGCATTCGTTATACTCTGAAGTTCTCTTTCAATTTTCTTCATTTTCTTTTCCAAAGCTAGTGAACTTCCAACTATTTGTGGCATTAATGAAGTTGAAGCATGTGATGAATGATCCAAGATAATATCTAATGTTTCATTTCCATTCCAAACATAATTATCATCAATAGGAATCATGGGCTCCCAAGGTAATAAAACTTTTTCCCAACTTTTATATGGAACTTGAGATTGACTGTAAAGTAGGAAAATCATAGAAGGATGCCCAAGTCCATATATTGGCCCATTCATAAAATACCAATATTAAATTTAAAAATGATAGATCCTACATCAATGAGCTTTTCCATTTGAATGCAATAGTTTAAAATAACACTTTCTTTAATGACTCTACTATTCTTCTTGGTAGGAAGTAATTTTGCAGAAATGAAGAAATATTATTGTTTTGATATTGGATTAAACAATGAAACAAAGAAACTAACATATCCCTCATCTCGCATTTCCCAAATATCACTTTTATCTGTCATAAAATTATAGACATCTTACATCAAATCTCTCGTTGGGATAAAATTTGTATAATGATATATTGGAACGTTTTCTATCATATACAACTCATTAATTTATGCTGGAGTAAATGGTACAGCCTTACCTCGAACGAAGATAACTCATTGGATAATTCCATGTAAGTTCGCATAGAATTCTTTCACCACTGGTACAACAACTGCAGCCGTAGTATAGCACAAAACTTCTCATCATCTTTGTACAATGATTTTATCAATCAGAGAACTTGGATCAATCAATCCATGATTGATAAAAACTCTTTCTTTGATAAGCCTCTTGTTCGTAATGACTTTATCATATAATCTCTACGCGTCAAAACTGATAAACTTTTTTCTATTGAAAACTCCATACCTGGAAGTATTTCTAGAATTCAAAGTCATGGAATTCAAAAATAGGAAGTTTCTGGTCGTCCAAGGCAGTTTTTAGGACTTTAAAAACACCTCCCAGCGGTTATTAAGAAGTGAAATCCCACCAAAGTCCGCCAAAAAAATAATAACCACACAAAACTACTCGGGATGTTGTCGGTTCTCTCGATGGTGCTGTCGGCACTCCCGATGGCACTGTTGGCACCATGGCCAAAATCGCGTCTCTTCATTTTTTTTGTTCAATTCGATTCCAAATTTTCCTCCAATACCAATATTTAATTTAATTTATGATATATAAAATTATNTTACTCTGGAGGAGGTTTAATCTCTGATTAGAGCCAAAGAACTTCAGAGGAAGCATGACAGGGACAAGGAAGTCATCGGAGACAGTCTTATTGTCAGAGGAAGTTCGGATAGGAAAGATTCAAGAAATGGTCAGTACAGATCAAAGTCAATCAAGGATGGCGGCAATCAGTCATCAAGGGGATCTTTCAAGTGCTATCATTATCACAAGGAAGGTCATTTCAAAAGGAACTGCCCAGACAGGAAGAATAAGTACCAAGTAGAGCCAGAAGAATTAGGAGAAGCAAGCGTAGCCTCTGATGACTACGACTCTGCTGAGGTCCTAGTGATCACAGAATTTAAATCCAGTAAGGAGTGGATCCTCGACTCAGGGTGTTCTTTCCACATGTGTCCTCACAAAGACTGGTTTGAAACACTGCAACAGGAAAATAATGGGTCCGTTCTACTGGGAGACAATAAAACTCACAGGGTTGTCGGAAGTGGATCAATCAGGATAAGGATGTTTGATGGAGTTAAACGAGTACTGAAAATGTCAGGTACGTACTAGAGCTCAAAAGAAATCTGATTTCATTAGGTACGCTGAAGTCAAGTGGATGCTCGTTCAAGGCAGAGAATGGCTGCATCAGAGTGACCAAGGGCCCTTGTGTCGTCATACAAGGAGTCAGGAGGGGTTGTACTCTCTTATCGGAAGAACCGTGATTGCTAAGTCCATGTACTGTTTGGACTTAGGAATCTCAAGCAAAGGCTGAGGGCCTCTTAGGGGCCAGATGGAGGGAATCTTTACTTCGAAGCTTCTCAATTGAGGGTCAAGGTGGAGAATTGTTGTTTTGACCCCCAATTATTGAACTAAGGTAAAATGACATTTTTGTAATGTGGTACCGCTCACCTACCATATCTCACCTTCCACTCACCTACCGTTCACCTACCTCTCACCTATCACTCTCTTGCTCCTATAAATAGAGATGGTGTGAGACTTAGGAGTGCAAGGGAAGAGATCTTAAGCTATCACGAAGGATGAGCAAAGGGAAGAGATCTTAAGCTACCACAAAGGAGGAAAGAATAGCTAGAGAGGAGGAGAGCATCTTGAGGCCTTGTATCAAGGTGTCGCTTGAGAGGGAGGTCATGAAAGGAAGATAAAGGCTCATCTCAATGTATAAGCTATGTATTCTCCATTTCTTTTGCCTTAGTGAAATATTTGATTGATTTCCTCCCATGGACGTAGATCTAGTTGGATCGAACCACGTAAACGATTTGTGTTTGCTTGTGTTCTTTTCGTCTCATTTCTATGTCAGGAAGTACATATCTCACAACGGTTTATTTAGTTTCTTGGTGATGTCGGCATTGGTTCCCTCACCCAAAATTCTCTTTACTGAGAAGTTTTGGGCTGTTGGCGGTGAAAGTTGGGATTGGTTCAAATTCGCATCGCTTATCTAAATCTCAAATCCAAGCTCTACCTATATGAAGTAGATAATGTATAGTGGTAGAGTAAATATTTAATATCTTCACATTAAGATCCGCATAGAATCTCATAATACACACGAGTTTTATATGAAAATTTTGAGGGGGTCTAGCACATTTGAAATCATCATTACTAAATTTGCCATCAGTTTAAACTAGATCTATTGAATTCTAATATTTATTTACTATTTTCTTTATTATTTTTATTGTATTATCTACTACTAAATGTCTTTCTTGTATATGTCATGTTGAAATCTTCATAACTAAATTTGCTTCGAGTTAAAACTAGATCTATTGAAGTCTAATATTTACTTACTATCACATTTCAAAGTTTTTATTTGCTGAAAGCGGGCATCTTATAAACTTTAATTTTCTTGGAGAGGTGTTTATTGAGTTCTCATATGCTGAAATTGGTATTTGCTTTAATTAATTTTTGTTGGAATTACGTTAGGCTGTAATATGTACTTGTTAGAATTTTCTTATGGTGAAAACTTTAATGCTATATCAATGATAAATATTTTTGTTAGGTATGACTCATATACCATATAAGAGACATACTGGAAAGAAGAGGAGCAGAACGGAAGAAGCGGTCCAAATCGAGGGAGTTTCGTTATGTGGATTGGGGGTGCGAGGGAAACGCCCTGCAGTACGGTACAAGGGGTAATTTAGGAATTACGTATTGTACTCCAGGTTTTATCTAGAGTTATATATAGGTCTGTTTGTAACCCTAGGCTATTCGATGTTCTATTCTGTATCATGTACTTTTTTTTCTGGAGTTGAAAGAAAACCACCGCTCTGCTCCCAAGGACGTAGGCATCTTTGTCGAACCTCGTTAAATCTCTGTGTGCTCTTCTGGTTTTTTGTCGATTCTTATTTTGTTTCGCCCTAATTTTCTCAACAAGTGGTGTCAGAACAAGGTTCTAGGGCAGGGAAGAAAAATATCGATGTAGGGAAGAGAAAGATTTGGCAGAGGAGTTCGACGACTAGGGTTCGGCAACGAAAGCTTCGGAGTTTTTTTGTGGCTTCAGTGAATTCGGCCGAGGCAAGGAGTTCGGCGGTTTGGATCGTGGCAGAGAGGTGAATTGCGGCATCTCGGAATTGCGACGCATAGGGATTCGCGGCAGACAGGAGGAGTTCGTGAAGGGGCTTCGGTTGCGAGCAGTTCGGCTGCAACGCAGAGGAAGTTCGACTGGCGTTCGCAACACAGAAAGACGAATCGCGGTTCTGCTATAGGGCTTCCTCGTGCGACTAGGTGAGAAGGCAAAGTTCACAAAGGAGGTTGCAAATAGACAAATTCGGACGTTGCGAGGAGTTCGACTTCAAGGAGTCGAGGAATTCCGCAGAGGTTCTTCCGTTAGCGACACAGGAGTTCACGACGCAGGAGATCACAAGATCGGGCGCAGGGAGAAGCAGTTCGTGCAGCGCTCTATTCGGCGCGGGAGGCAGTCGAGCGACGAAGCGTTGGAGCAGAATTGGAAGAGAATATTCTCTTTTAGGAAATTGTTGCGAAAAAGGAAATTCCTGTAGCTGCACGCGGACAAAAGCGAAAAAGGAAATATCTGTGCGCAGAAAAGGAAATATCAAGAAAGGAAATTTTCTTAAAATTATTTTTCTGGGAAAAAGGAAAATACTTAATTAAGGAAAATACTTAATTAAGGAAACTTAATTAAGGGAGCATTTTAATCTTTTTTTCAAAAAAATTCTGTTATTTTTCTGGGAAACTTAATTAAGGGAAATACTTAATTAAGAGAAACTTAATTAAGAAAACTTAATTAAGGGAACATTTCAATCCTTTTTTTTTTGAAAGATTCTGAGCAAGGAATTGTCGAGGGATTTGCATAAGAGTTTGCTACAGGATCCATTTCAAATGGTAATTTTTTGTGCAAAATTCGAGGTGGTGAAGTTTGATAAAACTGGTAACATCCGATTGTGGCAAACAAGGGTAAAAGATCTATTGGTGCAACAAAGAATCTTGAAAGCTTTGCATGCAATGAAACCAGATGTCATGGAGGATGAATATTAGGAAGAATTGCAATAAAGATCGGCAACAACCATACACTTGTGTTTGACAGATAAGGTTATGTATCACGTGATGAATCTAAAATCTCCAAGAGAGGTATGGAAGAAATTGAAAACTCAGTTTACGTCTAAATCGTTAATGAATAAATTGTATGTGAAGCGAGTTGTATGGGCTGAGGATATAAGAAAGTTCTGATCTGGCGCAGCATGTTAATGGCTTCAATCAGATTATCACGGATTTATAACGGCTTGATGTGAGTTTTGAAGATGAAGACCGAGCAATGATTTTGTTGTGTTAATTGCCTTCTTCTTATGAACACCTAATGACGACTTTGACATATGAAAAAGAAACTATCAAAGTTGATGAGATTACTGCAGCATTGTTGGCTCACAACCAGCATAAGTAGAATGCAGGGGAAAATTCTCATGAGGACAGTTTATATGTTAAGGGTAATCAGGATCGTGGAAGGAAGAAAGAGAATGAGGGTTCTGGAAGGCTAAATTTCATATCAAAGTCCAAAGGCAAAAAGACAATTAATTGTTATAAGTGCAAGGAGTCAGGTCATATGAAGAGAGATTGTCCAAGGCTAAAGAAGCAGACTGAGGAGAAATGTGATACATCGTCGATGTCTGTAGATGTGGTGCAGAGTGAAAATTCAAATTGTAGTGATTGCGATATGTTTTCAGTTTCATCAACTTAGTTCAGGGATGCATGGATTCTTAATTCAGGATGCTCTTATCACATAACACTTAACAATGAGTGGTTTACTTCATACAAGTTAACTAATTCTGACTCAGTCTATTTAGGTGATGATAGATGCTGCAATATTGTTGATATTAGTGAAGTCGGAATTTAGATGTATGATAACATTGTTAGAACATTATGTGATGCAGATATATTCAAGATTTGAAGTCCATGGGCACTTTACATAGAAATGATTTTATTCCTAAAGCAGATGAGGATAGGGAAACTATCAGAATTGTTAAGGGTGCACTAACTGTGATGAAAGGAAATTTATTTGAAGATAATATCTACAAATTGTTGGAGGTACAGTTATAGGTGGAGTTCATTCTGTGGAGTCAGATGATGATAATACAAAGCTATGATATATGTGTTTGGGTCATCTTAGTGAAAGTGAGATGTCGGAATTGTATAGAAGAAACCTGTTGTATGGTGTTAAAAGTTGCAAGCTCGATCTTTTTAAGTTTTGTTTACTTGGAAAATAGACTAGAGTCAGTTTTATGACTGGAAAACACAAAACAGAAGGGATTCTTGATTATGTGCATTCTGATGTATGGAGCCCTACTAGGGAATCGTCATTAGGAGGATCTTAGTATTTCATTACATTTATTGATGATTTCTCCAGAAAAATTTGGGTGTATTTCTTGAAGCAGAAATCTGAAGTTTTCTCTAAATTCAAGCTGTGGAAAGTTGAGGTAGAGAACCAAATTGACAGAAAGATCAAGTATTTGAGATCTGATAATGACACAGAGTACATTGATTCGTAGTTTCAGAAGTTATGTTGAGATCATGAGATTCAGATGCATTTTTAAGTGCGCAAGACACTACAACAGAATAGTGTGGCAGAAATGATGAACAAGTCCTTGGCTGAAAGGCAAGATGCTTGAGATTAAATGCAAGGCTATTACACAAAAAATATATGTATTTTTAGACTCATATTTTATACTCATTTTTTGTGATATTGCACTTTAATGGAAGATATTTTTTATGTTTTATTGATGGTTGTTGATTTTTAGGATTTGGAGCAAAAAGAAGCAAAAAAGATGAAATTTTGAGTCAAAATGGAGAATTTGAAAAATTGTTCAACATCGACGATGCCAGAATAGGCGCCGACGACGTCGTTTAACAGAGAAGACATACTAAATTAAATGGCCTCTGGCGCGAGAATGGGCGCCGACAGCGCCAGTGTCGATGCAGACCCTGTTTTTAGAAGATTCGACGAATTTGGACACTTTTTGAAAAGTTTTTTGATGCACATATTGGAGAGCCGACCCTAAGCTCTATTAAGAGCCAAAATTGATCAGAAAAGGAACTCTCTTTCGTCTCTCTCAGCCATCCATCGCCCCTTCTTGCCACTTTACATCATTCCACACCATTTGTTAGTTATTTTCTTTATAGTTTTGAGTTTTTGTGGTGAGTTTAAGCATGAATTCTTCTCTAAGAAGTGTTGGAAAAGAAGAGAAGTGAGATATTTCTTCTTCCTACATTTCCTAAGAGAGGCTACAAAGGATTTGCTTTGAGAAAAAGTTTCAGATAAGTGTTGTTTGTTTATTATTGTTGTATAAACTTCTTTTTATATATAAAATTTGTGTTTTGTTCTATCTTTCTCATGAAGTCTGAGTAGTTTCCTTTATCTTTCTCCCTACTCTGAGATATGGTGAAATGAAGAGATAATTTGGATGTGCGAATGTTAAAATTTAAAATAAATTGTGATGGTTTTTCAACTCTGCTCTTAATTTACTTTTCGATCTGGCCAATTGAATTATTAAAATATGTTGTGAAAGATATGACCTGGGAAATGGAGTATGAGTTCCACAACAGAGTGAGAATCACATTTAAGTCCATGAAGGAGTATTTCGTTCATGGATATAAGTGCAAATAAATAGGAAAATATACTTTGTTGGGTGTAGAATTTGAGATTTTTTTAGGGTGACAGACTAAAAATCCTCAATTTGACATTAATGTTTAAAAACTAAAGCAAGAGTTAGCATTTAGGGGAAAGGAAGTGGGAGCTCTGGAGTGGGAGCCAGTATTCTTCTAACCTAGCCATGGATTTAACGACTAAACCTAAGATTTGCCAATGATTTTCTATAAGGGTAGAGAATTAAAATTGCTCATATTTGGCACAATACATATTTAAACCATTTACCTCATCTCATTTCACCACCAAAAACTCATTTTAGTGGGAAAGATGTTTTTTCATATTAGAAAACTTCATCACATAAACATAGTTTAGTAGTTACTACTTTAAAACTCTGCATTTAAATTCTGCTAGTAGTTAATAATTTAGTTTTGATGTTACATCCTTCACTGAGTGCAACAGTCTGTGATCTGTAAACTTCATTTTCTTATTTAGTATATCCTTCATAAATTTCACATAACTTGGCATTTGCTTCAAAGCTTCAACGAAAGGAATGTTTATCGTTAACTTCTTAAGGATTTCCAAAAATTTTTTAAATTGCTTATCTTTATTCTTCTGATTCAGTCTTTGAGGAAACGGAGGTAACGATTTTTCTAAGGGAAATTGTGTTTGTTCATTTTCATTTTGGTCACTTTCCATTTCTTCATTTTCTTTATTAACTTCAGTTTCTCTTTGGATCCTTGTTTCAACTTCTTTTCCACTTCTTAATTGAATATCTTTAATTTGATTCTTATTTTGATCTTTTGGATTAACTTCCATAGTACTCGGAAGAATTCCTGAAGGTCTATTACTAAGTGTAGTAGCAATATGTCATAATTGATTTTCAATATTTCTAATAGCAGCCCCTTGATTTTGTATTTGATTTTCATGTTCAACATTACTTCTTCCATTGTCAACTTCTTTTCATTAACTTGTGGGTTAGAGTTAGAGTTAAATCTAGAAGGATAATAAGGTCGATAATTAAGGTTTTCTTGGTTGTTCAAATTTTCAAAAGGATTTACCGAATTGTTATAATTATTCCAACTAAAATTAGAGTGATTTTTTCATCCAGGGTTATAATAATTAGAATAAGGATTGTTATTTCGATTGTTTATAGTATTTAAAGTTTCATAAGATGATTGCGTATCAATTATTTGTCCTAGTGAATTTTCCTCTAAGACTGGTGGTATTTGAGAATAGTGCACTCTAATTTGATCAATCTTTTTTGAAATAGTAGCAATTTGAGAAGCCAAAATAAATATTGCATCAGATTCATGAATACTAGCTATTCTCTTAGGATTTACCCTTTCAGAGGATCATTGAAATTTGTTAGTAGTCATTTCTTCAATTAAAGAATATGCTTCATTAAAAGGGTTTGACATTAGTGATCCACCTGCAGCAGTATCTATAATAGATCTAAGTGAGCCTACTAATCCATTGTAAAATATTAGAATTATTAACTAATCTGGTAAAGCATGGTGTGGACATTTTCTAAGAAGATCTTTAAATCTTTCTTAAGTTTCATATATTGATTCCCCTTCCAACTGAGAAAAAGATGTAATATCGTTTCTAAGCTTAGCGGTTTCGAGGGTAGAAAATATTTAGCCAAGAATTTTTGTGATAGTTCTCCCCAAGTTCTGATAGATCTAGTGCTAATGAATTTAACCAAGCTTTAGCTTTATCCCTTAATGAAAAAGGAAAAGTCTAGGCGTAACAACATCATTAGACACTCCGTCATAATTAAAAATAACAAAAATTTCAAGTTAGGATCTTCAGTAGGTGTTCCTCAACCTGATTAATTTGTACAATTTAGATAATAACATATTTAAGCTCAAATGAATTAGCAGCAACATCAGAATTTTGAATAGTCAAGTGAAGTTCATCTGCTGTTAGATTAGCATATTCTTTTAAAGTCTTTGTCGATTTTCATTAATTTGATTATCTATGTTATTCTCCATTTCGTTTAAGTTTTTAATTTCTTTTTGTTGTTTTCGAATTTTTCTAATAGTACATTCTAATTTTGAATTGTAGGGTACTAAACCTTCAGATCCAATATTTCGGATGACACTGGCTCTCACTCCCACTTCTCTTTACTTGAAGGCTAACTCTCGCTTTAGTTCTTAAACACAAAGACTGAATTGGGGATTTTAGTCTGTCACTCTAAAATCTCAAATTCTACACCCATAATATATATTTCCTTATTTATTTGCACTTAATTTCATGAACAAAATTCTCTTTTATGGAATCAAATGTGATCCTCACTCTGTTGTAGAACTTATACTCCATTTCCCGATTCATATGTTTCACAACAAATTTTAACAATTCAATTTCCCAGATCGAAATGTAAATTAAGTTCAGAATTAAAAAATCATCACAATTTATTTTATATTTGAATATTGGCACATCCATATTATCTCTTCATTTTACCATATCTCAGAGTAGGGAGAAATATAAAAGAAACTACTCAGACTTCATAAGAAAGATACAACAAAATACAAATTTCATATATAAAAAAAGTTCATACAATACTAAAAAAAAATAACACTTATCTGAAACTTTTTCTCAAAGCAAATCCCTTGTAGGATTTCCTAAGAAATGTAGGAAGAATAAATCTCATACTTTTCTACTTCTCTAACACTCTTAGAGAAAGATTCACACTTAATCTCAACATAAAAACTCTAAATTCTTAAATGAAAATCACTAATAGACTCCAAAATGGTAGTGAAATGAAGATGAAAAAGTGTATGGTATGTAAGAGAATGAATGGTGATGAGGAATGACGAAAAAAATCTCTTTTTCTGATCAATTTTTGGCCCTCAAGTAGAGCTTAGAGTTGGTTCTCCAATCGGTGCATCTAAAAGCTCTTCAAAAAGTGTCCCAATTTGTCAAATCTTTTAGAAACATGGTCCGAACCGATACTGGCGCCGTCGGCGCTGAACAAATTTTCAACTTCTCAATTTTGACTCTAAATTTCATCATTTTTGCTTCTTTGTTGCTCCAAGTCCTAAAATTTAACAACCTGCAAGAAGATATTAAAAATATCTTCCATTAAAGTGCAATATCACAAAAAATGAGTATAAAATATGAGTCTAAAAATACATATATTTTTAGTGTATCACTTTTTATTTTAGCACCTGCAATATTTTAGAGTTAAGTTTCAAATCAGAACCTTCAACAGGTATGTCTTTTTTTATATATTAAATGTTTTCTTTTACCCTTTATTTTTCAATCTTTCATGCAAAATCTTTTAAAAATTTAAGTTTGGGGGAAGAAAAATTCCTTTTAAAAAAAAGATACTTAATTTTAATTGCCCTCAATTAGCTATATTTTTAAAATATTTTAAAATTTAACATGGCCTTTGATATTAGAGGATAACTTTAGATAACTTTGTCTATATTTCTAAATACATAGTAAACTTAAGTAAAAATTTTTAAATAATAAAGGTTAATTTTAGAGATTAAGATATTTGGTATGAAAGAATAAAAATATGTTTTCTATTCAAGTAAAGGAATTTGTATTTTTGAAGTATTAAAAACCTTAGATATTCATATAAAAAGAAAAGAATAAAACTTTATGAAAAATCTTTAAAGCTAATATAAATTTATAAAGTGAAGGAATGTGAAAAGTTTTTAACTTTAAGAAGAGGATAGTGAAGTTCAAAATCATTCAAAGTTATCTAGATATAGTAATCCTCACATAAAAAAAGAAAGAAAAGAGAAAAGAAAAAAAAAGAATTGAAAATGATCAAAAAAAAAAAGAAAAAAAAAGATGTGAGGAGAAGCTTGAGGAGATGTCTAACTAAAAATTTGTTTCACTTGAATCAACTTAAAGAAGAAAGATTGACTACATTTTTTTAAACTTATATTTCAGTATTAGCATATTTACTAGTAAAGTTTCATGAAGTTTTTTTTTTATATAGATATTCTAAGTGGTATTAATATGAATAATTTGTAATTTTTCTTGAATAGAATAGCAAATCAGAAATCTTAGACTTGACTACTTGATATTCTTATACATTTAGTATCAACTGAAGTTATTTTAAATCTTTCTTAAGTTATACTATTGTATTTAGTGGACTTAAATATAGAAATCTAGAAGTTAAAATCTTTGCAAGGAGTCATATTTTTATGTAGTAAAGGAGTTACTTGATGATAAGTAAAATTTAAGTTTAGGGGATTTTGATACACAAAAAATATATGCATTTTTAGATCCATATTTTATACTCATTTTTAGTGATATTGCACTTTAATGGAAGACATTTTTTATGTTTTATTGCAGATTGTTAATTTTTAGAACTTAGAGCAAAAAGAAGCAAAAAAAATTAAATTTAGAGTCAAAATAGAGAATTTGAAAAATTATTCAGCATCGACGACGCCGTTTAACAGAGAAGGACTAAATTAAATGGCCTCTGGCGCCGATAGCGTCAGTGTCGGTGCAAACTCTATTTCTAGAAGATTCGACGAATTTGAACCCTTTTTGAAGAGTTTTTTATGCACTTATCGGAGAAACGACCCTAGGCTCTATTAAGAGCCAAATTTGATCAGAAAAGGAACTCTCCTTCGTCTCTCTTAGCCATCAATCGCCCCTTCTTGCCACTTTACATCATTCCACACCATGACACGCCATTAGTTAGTTATTTTTTTTATAGTTTTGAGTTTTTGTGGTGAGTTTAAGTATGAATTCTTTTCTAAGAAGTGTTGGAAAGGAAGAAAAGTGAGTGATTTATTCTTCCTATATTTCCTAAGAGAGGCTACAAAGGATTTGCTTTGAGAAAGTATTTCAGATAAGTGTTATTTGTTTATTATTATTGTATGAACATCCTTTTATATATGAAATTTGTGTTTTGTTGTATTTTTCTCATAAAGTCTGAGTTGTTTCTTTTATCTTTCTCCCTACTCTGAGATATGATGAAAAGATAATTTAGATGTGTCAATGTTAAAATTTAAAATAAATTGTGTTGGTTTTTCAACTCCGCTATTAATTTACTTTTTAATCTGGCCAATTGAATTGTTAAAATATGTTGTGAAACATATGATCCGGGAAATGAAATATGAGTTCTACAACAGAGTGAGAATCACATTTAAGTTCATGAAGGAGTATTTTGTTCATGGAATTAAGTGCAAATAAATAGGGAAATATACTTTGCTGGGTGTAGAATTGGAGATTTTTTTAGGGTGACATACTAAATATCCTCAATTTGATCTTAGTGTTTAAAAACTTTACCGAGAGTTAGCCTTCAGGGGAAAGAAAGTGGGTGCTTTGGAGTGGAAGCCAGTATCGTCCTAGCCTAGCCACGGATTTAGGGACTAAACCTAAAATTATTTAATGATTTTCTATAACACTGAATCAGGATAGAGAATTAAAATTGCTCCTATTTGGCTCAAGACATATTTAATTTATTTATCTCATCTCATTTCACCGAAAAGCTCATTGTAGTGGGAAAGATGTTTTTTCATATTAGAAAACTTCATCACATAAACATAGTTTAGTAGTTACTATTTTAGAGTTTTGCACTTAAATTATGCCAGTAGTTAATAATTTAGCTTTGATTGTATCTTAAACATTTAAAATTAATAGTAATTTTGTTTTATTTCTGTAAAGTTCCAAGCCAATTTATCATTTTAAATTTAAACCTTCCTCTTTGGATCGATATTTGGGACTTAAATAGAAAGTCTTATATTACTTGATAACGATACATATACTTGCGTAGAATATCGACATTAAGAGCTTAACTTTATTATTTATAAAATTCCACATCAAGGGCTTCCTAAGAGTTTTTGGGCAGATACTGTAAATATGACATGCTATCTCATCAATAAATCACCTCAGACATTGTCAGGTGGCAAGGTCGCAGATAAGGTATGGACAGATAATCCAATTAATTTCGATCATCTACGAATTTTTTATTGTCCTGCTTATGTGCATGTACCTGGAAATGAAAGATTAAAACTTGATGCAAAATCCAAGACGTGCATCTTTCTGGGCTACAAAAAAGGTGTGAAAGGATACAAGTTTTGGAATATGATTGCAAAGAAGATGGTGATCAGCAGTGATGCAGTTTTTGATGAACGGTCCATGTTGCAGCAAAATCAAGACAATGTGCAAGGGAACAGTTCCAGTTCAGATGCAGTGCATATGGATTTAGAACAACATCCAGAAATAACTGAGATAGTTGAATGTTAAAATTCAACACCTGGTGATTCCATTCCAGATGATCTGCAGAATTATAATCTAGTTAGAGACAGACAAAGACGCATAAATATAAGGCCTCCTAACAGATTGGGTTATGAAGACTTTGTCTCTTATGCACTTCTCATTAGCAGTGATGATCTTTCACTTGTGGGGTACGTTGATTCAGATTATGCAGGTGATTTGGATGACATAAGGTCTACAACTGGGAATGTGTTTACTCTTGGTGGAGGGCCTATATGTTGGAAATCAACAATACAGTCTATTGTGTCATTATCTACGACTGAAGCTGAGTATATGGTAGTAGTTGAAGCTACAAAAGAAGCCTTATGACTTGCTGGACTAGTAAAGGTTATTTCATTTAACTTTTTATTTATGTTATTTCATCAATACTATAGTTGTCAAATGAATAATAGTTTCCGTCAATGTTTAATTTCTTGTCAATCTTTCAGTGAAGGGTATTTTTTAGAGAATATGTATGATATATATTCATAACTGATGCATTTAAATGAGCAATTAGCAAATAAAATGTTTATTTATGGTTTATTTTTTGAATAATCAAGTAAAGTTTGCTTGAGTTAATTTGATTGAATTTGCTACACTTTGGGTTCGTTAGACTTAATTAGTTTCGTATATATTTCTGTTTTTTATATACGTAGATGCGTCAAGTTGAGTTGTTACAAGTTGGGTTGAGGGAATTTGATATCAAAATCTTTATTAATATTCAAAATTTCTTGAATAACAAGTTTTTAGATTGAAAACGATCTCCAAGAATCAATGTTAAAGGCTAATGTATTTGCAGGGGACTACAAAAGCTATGTTTGTTGAAGCTTGTGATAAGTTTGTGGCTCAAATAATGAAAATTATTCATGAAGTTAATCTTTTTTATCATTGAAGTAATTCACGGAATTATAACAGCAAATTAAAAGAAATTTGAGTCATTTGATTGATACTTAAGGTACATTTTCAAGTGTTAAATGAAAATATGGGTAAAATGAATCAGAATATCTCATGGGGATCTTCAACATCTTCAAGGTATTAGAAGCTAATAGATTGAAAAAGGACAACAGTTATTTTGGTCGAATTTTGAGGCTGAGTTTTTTAATCAAGGGGTTTAGTGGAGAACACTAATTATGGTGTGAAAANATGTTAAAGGCTAATGTATTTGCAGGGGACTACAAAAGCTATGTTTGTTGAAGCTTGTGATAAGTTTGTGGCCCAAATAATGAAAATTATTCATGAAGTTAATATTTTTTATCATTGAAGTAATTCACGGAATTACAACTGCAAATTAAAAGAAATTTGAGTCATTTGATTGATGCTTAAGGCACATTTTCAAGTATTAAATGAAAAAATGGGTAAAATGAATCAGAATATCTCATGGGGATCTTCAAGATTTTCATGGTATTAGAAGCTAATAGATTGGCAAAGGACAACTGTTATTTTTGTCGAATTTTGAGGCTGAGTTTTTTAATCAAGTGGTTTAGTGGAGAACACTAATTATGGTGTGAAATTTTGAAAGTTATCTATTTTTTGGTGAGATATTATTTATATCATTGCATAATGCATATGACTGCAACAGTAAATTAAAAGGAGTTTGAGTAAATTGATTACTATACAGAGCAAAATTTAATATTCTAAAATAAAAACAAAAATATAATAGGTCATAATATTTAGAAATATGCATGTTGTTTTTGGCATAAACTTTTGTAGCACATTGACTTATAGATATGGCACATTTTTAGTTTTTCTTTGAATTCATATTGTGTGCTAAGTCAAATAATTTATTTCGATACTGCCATTTGAGATTATCTTTGTATTAATTCTTGACAATGACTTTAAAATTTCTCTTTCCACTAAAATGGATAAAATTTTGATGGTTAAACCTTAATAAAGTCATGAGTACCTAAAAGCAGTTAAAGGTTTTTTGGAATTTGTTAGTTGGGGCATAAATTCTTCAGAAAAAAAAAAATGTATTCTTGTAAATCATATGCATTAATAGATATTTTCATGCCATGAAAGATGTTAAAGGTTATTTAATCTCAAAAAGAAGTTTTTATTAATATGTTGTATGGAATCTACAAAAGGAATAAAACAATAATATAGGTGGATCACGATAGTTCATGATCCAAGGGGGGCTGCTTCGCCTGGGAAGGGTGGTTTGTTTTCTAGAATTTACTTGGCTTCCTTCTTTATTGCTGAAGCTTCATCTGTCCGGGGGTGACTTTTAAATTGCTATTTTAGGTATGCAAAGAGTCAGTTTTTGGTGTGTTTAGTTTCAGATCTACTGTGCTTTACTTTCTCCAAACCTTCTCCTCCCCCACTCCTCTGCCGCCGAACTCTCCTTCCGTCACCCCGACACCCAACCATTCTCCTTCATGCTGATTACTACTGCTGTGCCACCTTCCTAACTCCTTTCAAGCTGCTCCAAACCACCTCGCTACTGCTGCCAACCACCTAAAATCCTTTCCTGCTTGCTGTGTCTCTACAATTCCGAACCTTTCGTTCGGTGCCGCCCACCTTCCGTGATTGCTGTCATCCCTCCCAATCCCTCTAGCCGACCTCCATCACTCATTGGGATACATTTAGCAGTGTTTGTTTGTGAAAACTTGTTTTTTATATTTCCACTATTTTTCCTACTAATTTCGGTATCACCTATGAGATCCAATGTCTATATTATTGAAATATTACTTGAATGTTATTGCTTGAGATCATGTCGTTTTTAAATTTGCACAATAAAGCCATAATGTCATTCAAGTAAATATGTTAGCTAGAACAAAAGTAATTACATTATTGTAGGTGATTTATAGTATTATTTTTTGATTCATTAATATCTTCTATATATGTTTAATTTGAAACCATAAGNTAGTGGGAAAGATGTTTTTTCATATTAGAAAACTTCATCACATAAACATAGTTTAGTAGTTACTATTTTAGAATTCTGCATTTAAATTCTGCTAGTAGTTAATAATTTAGCTTTGATAGTATATTAAACATTCAAAATTAGTGACAGTAATTTTATTTTATTTCTGTGAATTTCCTATTTAATTTATCATTTTAAATTTAAACCTTCCTCGTGGGATCGATATTTGGGACTTAAAGAGAAAGTCTTATATTACTTGATAATGATACGTATACTTGCCTAGAATATTGACAATAAGAGCTTAACTTTATTATTTATAAAATTTCACATCAAGGGCTTCCTAAGAGTTTCTGTGCGGAGACTGTGAATATGACATGTTATCTCATCAATAGATCACTTCGGGCATCATTAGGTGGCAAGGTCGCAGAAGAGGTATGAACATGTAATCCAGTTAATTTCGATCATTTATGAATTTTTGATTGTCCTGCTTATGTGCATGTATCCGGAGATGAAAAATTAAAATTTGATGCAAAATCCAAGAAGTGCATCTTTATGGGCTACGAGAAAGGTGTGAAATGATACAAGTTTTGGGATTTGATTGCAAAGAAGATGATGATCAGTAGAGATGCAATTTTTCATAAATAGTCCATGTTGCAGCAGAATCAAGATAAGGTACAAGAGAACAGTTCCAGTTCAGATGCAATGCGGATGGATTTAGAACAACATTCAGAAATAACTGAGATAGTTGAAGGTTCAAATCCAACATCTGGTGATTTCATTCCAGATGATCTGCAGAATTATAATCTAGTTAGAGACTGATGAAGACGCACAAATATAAGGCTTCCTAACAAATTGGGTTATGAAAACTTGATCTCTTGTGCACTTCTCAGCAGCAGCGATGATCTTTCAGTTGTGGGGTACTTTGATTCAGACTATGCATGTGATTTGGATGACATAAGGTCTACAACTGGGTATGTTTTTACTCTTGGTGGAGAGCCTATATATTAGAAATCAACAATTCAGTCTATTGTGGAATTATCTACAACTGAAGCTGAGTACATGACAGTAGTTGAAGCTTCAAAAGAAGTCTTATGGCTTGGTGGACTAGTAAAGAAAATGGGCGTTGAGCAAGGTGGAGTTCAGTTGTATTTTGACAGTCAAAGTGTCATTTATCTGGCTAAGAACCAGGTGTACCATGCGAGAAACAAGCATATTGATGTCAGGTATCACAAGATCAGAGAATTGATTGATTCTGGTGAGATATGGTTGCAGAAGGTTCATACTGATGAAAATGCAGCTGATATGTTGACCAAGTCAATTACTATCAACAAGTTCTTGCATTGCTTGGACTTGTTGAATGTTTGCAGTTGCTAGAGAAACATGGCAGTCCAACCTAATTCAGTGTATAAGAAACTCCATGATGTATTTCTCCTAAGGGGCTGGATATTCGCCAAGGTGGAGATTTTTTAGGTATGACTCATATACTATATAAGGGACAGATGCTGGAACGAAGAGGAACGGAGCGGAGCGGAAGAATCTGTCCAAATTGGGGGAGTTTCGTTATGTGGGTTGGGGGTGCTGGGGAAACGCCCCGCAGTACGGTACAGGGGTAATTTGGGAATTACATATTGTACTCCAGGGTTTTATCTAGGGTTACATATATATCTATTTGTAACCCTAGGCTATTTGATGTTGTATTTTGTATCCTATACTTTTTTTCTAAAGATGAAAGAAGACTGCCGCTTTGCTCCCGAGGATGTACGCATTTTTGCTGAAACTCATTAAATCTCTGTGTGTTCCTCTGAATTTATGTCAATTCCTATTTTTCTTCGCCCTAATTTTTCAACAGTTCTTATTTTCTACACCAAAACATAACAGTATTGTGGGTAAACTTTTAGCATTAGATTAGCTTATTTTACATTTATTTGACATGTAAATTTTTTTGAGTAATATTGCTTTCTTCACATTAAATTTTAAAAAAATTCCATATAGTCATATATAATTTAAAATTTCTATCCTTAAATTATATTATAAACATCTTTTAAGATAAAATTTGTTATTACTTTTATTTGAAGTTCAGATTTAACATTTCATTTAACTTTTTATTTATATTATTTCATCAATACTATAGCTGTCAAATGAATAATAGTTTCCGTCAATGTTTAATTTCTTGTCAATCTTTCAGTGAAGGGTATTTTTAAGAGAATATGTATGATGTACATTCATAACTGATGCATTTAAATGAGCAAATAGCAAATAAAATGTTTATTTATGGTTTATTTCTTGAATAATCAAGTAAAGTTTGCTTGAGTTGATTTGATTGAATTTGCTATACTTTGGGTTCGTTAGACTTAATTAGTTTCGTATATATTTCTATTTTTTATATACGTAGATTTGTCAAGTTGAGTTGTTACAAGTTGGGTTGAGGGAATTTGATATCAAAATCTTTATTAATATTGAAGATTTCTTCAATAACAAGTTTTTAGATTGAAAATGATCTCCAAGAATCAATGTTAAAGGCTCATGTATTTGCAAGGGACTACAAAAGCTATGTTTGTTGAAGCTTGTGATAAGTTTGTGTTCCAAGTAAGGAGGATAATGAAAATTATTTATGAAGTTAGTCTTTTTTATCATTGAAGTAATTCACGGAATTACAAGTGCAAATTAAAAGAAACTTGAGTCATTTGATTGATACTTAAGGTACATTTTCAAGTGTTAAATGAAAATATGGGTAAAATGAATCAGAATATCTCATGGGGATATTCTAGATTTTCATGGTATTAGAAGCTAATAGATTGACAAAGGACAACAGTTATTTTTGTCGAATGTCGAGACTGAGTTTCTTAAACAAGGAGTTTAGTGGAGAACACTAATTATGGTGTGAAATTTTGAAAGTTGTCTATTTTTTGGTGAGATCTTATTTATATCATTGCATAATGCATATGACTGCAACAGTAAATTAAAAAAAGTTCGAGTAAATTGATTACTATACAGAGCAAAATTTAATATTCTAAAAACAAAAACAAAAATATAATGAGTCATAATATTTATAAATATGCATGTTGTTTTTGGCATAAACTTTTGTAGCACATTGACCTGTAGACATGGCACATTTTTAGTTTTTCTTCGAATTCATATCGTCTGCTAAGTCGAATAATTTATTTCGATACTGCCATTTGAGATTATTCTCGTTTTAATTCTTGGCAATGATTTTAAAATTTCTCTTTCCACTAAAATGGATAAAATTTTGATGGTTAAACCTAATGAAAGTCTTGAGTACCTAAAAGCAGTTAAAGGTTTTTTGGATTTTGTTAGTTGGGGCATAAATTCTTCAGAAAAAAAAAAAATGTGTTCTTGTAAATCATATGCATTAATAGATATTTTCATGCAATGAAAGATGTTCAAGATTATTTAATCTCAAAAAGAAGTTATTATGAATATGTTGTATGGAATCTACAAGAGGAATAAAACAATTTATGTTATGCATTCACAAATTATCTCTAATTACACTGGTGCATATTGAAGTGATCAATAATAGTGGATCACACTGGTGCTAACGACGCCCGATTACGGGCGCTAAAACAGCGCCCGACAACGCCCGATACGAGCGCTTCCGCGGGGCAGAGCATCTGCGAAGCTTCGCGGAACAGCGGGGGAACGAATCAAGGTCCTGCGCGAAGAATACAGGTGGATGGCGATAGTTCATGATCCAAGGGGGGCTGCTTCGCCTGGGAAGGGTTTTTTTTTTCTAGAACTAACTTGGCTTCCTTCCTTATTGCAGAAGCTTCATCTGTCCGGGGGTAGCTTTTAAATTGCTATTTTAGGTATGCAAAGAGTCAGTTTTTGGTGTGTTTAGTTTCAGATCTACTGTGCTTTACTTCCCCCAAACCTTGTCCTCCCCCACTACTCAATCGCCGAACTCTCCTTCCGTCACCTCGACACCCAACCATTCTCCTTCCTGCTGATTACTACTGCTGTGCCACCTTCATAACTCCTTTCAAGCTGCTCCCAACCACCTCGCTACTGCTGTCAACCACCTACAATCCTTTCCCACTTGCTGTGTCTCTACAATTCCGCACCTTCCGTTTGGTGCCGCCCACCTTCCGTGATTGCTGTCATCCCTCCCAATCCCTCTAGCCGACCTCCATCACTCATTGGGATACATTTAGCAGTGTTTGTTTGTGAAAACTTGTTTTTTATATTTCCACTATTTTTCCTACTAATTTCGGCATCACCTATGATATCCAATGTTTATATTATTGAAATGTGACTTGAATGTTATTGCTTGAGATCATGTCATTTTTAAATTTGCACAATAAAGCCATAATGTCATTCAAGAAAATATGTTAGCTAAAATAAAAGTAAATACATTATTGTAGGTGATTTATAGTATTATTTTTTGATTCATTAATATCTTCTATATATGTTTAATTTGAAACCATAAGTTAAAGTTTCTGGCTATATACATCATTAGATTATTCAATTTCTTCACATTAAATACACAATTATGAAATAAAGCCTGAAGTCGGAGCACTGAGACACTTGTCCCATTAAGAAGACAATGCATGGAGTCTGTTCACGGGAGATTTGATGCAGCACAGTAATGCCAGTTTGTGACCTAGTGATCACAAACACAAGACAAGGTTAACATCAATTTTAATGTCTAATTCTGATTACAACAAGTAGAATAAAAATATTTATTGCAAGAGAAGATAATCAAAATATCAAAAAAGAAACGTGTAAGAGGCGCATCAGCTCTCTTAAAGATAAATAAATGGTATAACATTGTTTTTTAATTAATATATTACTGGTATCAAATAGCAAATAAATTTTATTTTTTTATTTTTATTTTTGTAAATAGACTTTAACTATGGAGATTTAACAAATGTATAATGACGGTGTTATGATCATCTGAAATGGTAAACAAAGATGAGTAATATCAGCATAACATATTTACAATGATGAATCAAATTAAATCACTTTAATATTAATCATATCTATTGCAATTTAGATGAATGTTTGTTCAATTCTCGATGCAGAATTCTTAGTTCTAGAGGATAAATAGTGCTCATGATGATCATGGGTTCTGAATACCATAAAAGAGAACAAATGTAATTTGAAGCCACTCTAACTCGATTTGTTTCTTAGAGCATCACCACTACTAGTGAAAGAAACAAATGTAGTAGCTTTGTTTGAGTTGCCAGACTAGAAGAGAATGCGCAGTCATTATAGTTCAAGATGAGAGTTTATGCAATAAATGCAGCTTCATTTTCAAACATCAGGAGATTCACATATGGTATTTAAATTTTTTAGTTATAATTTTATTTATTTTAATTTTATTCTTTGTAATGTTACAATTAATTTTATAATTACTACTAACATGGAGGTGACGATCATTCTTTTGAAGTTGATATATTAAAAGAAAGTAATTTGCATAGTGCAGATTCTATTTTATATACTTTATAACCTATAATTATAGGTGATTTTTTCATGAACTACAAATATTATTTTATGTACTGATATTATATTAAATCTTATTATAACATATTGTATTAAATTTCTTCTATGTTTATATATAACATTCTCTAATGTTTCTCATGCTTCTTGCATTTAAAGCTTTATCATTTTTTTGATATGTTTTACATGATATTTATTCACTAGTCTATTCGACATAATATATTTTACTTGCTTAATTAAAGTATTTTTTAATCAATAACTGAATTTGATATTGCTCAACTTCTGTTTCCAATATTTTTTTTAAAAAATAAAATAATTTGATGTTAAATGAATTCTTCAATAACAGTTTTTGGTATATTTATTATTTTGTAACGAGTTTGAGTTTACCACTCTCATGTTTCATCCATTAAACTTTGAGCACACCCCTTGCTTGGATCTATACTATATTTCTAAGGCTGCTTCAAACCTTTCTTCTTATCAAGATAAAATTTTTAGCTCATTTAATAGACAATCCTACCTTGTTCGTCTCACTGAATGCCTTATCTAAGCCATTAGTGAAGATGAATTTGACTTAAGTTTAGGAAAAATTAGAGGATTTTTATACTTGAGAAACATTATACTAGAATTTTTATTTCTCTTTCAATTTCATATCATCTTGAATGTTTAATACATTCCATTCTTTTTTTATGACAACTTTCCTTCTTTTTATTTTATTATAAAAAAAATCAGTGATAGAATGACAATTGTTTTCTAACTTATTACTAGTTCGTTTTATTGTTGTAGTGTGAGTTCGAATGATGTGTAGTTTTCATTAGCGATAAATTTCTATGTGAAATTTTTGGTTGACTCATTAAATTGTGGAGTTATAACTTTTGCCTATTATCTAGTGCTTATGAAAGAAATTTTCTTGAATGATTCAAAACTTTCAGGTTTCTAACTATGCATCTCATCGCAATTTGAATTAAAATACTCAGACCTTCAGATATTCTACATTAGGTTTGGCCCCCTGGGAGAATTTGTTGTGCTCGAGTTAGTGACAAAGCATCTTTTAATGTGGTTTAATTATTTTAATTCTGAGAGATCTCGCTAATAAAAAGTTTGGCTTTAGCTTGGTTTCTAGTTCACTTCAGAGATATATGAGGCCAAATGAAGGCTTTGAATGCAATGAATGAAAATAATTGACATGTGATCTTTATCCATTTTGGCCAAGGGCTATTTAAAACTTCTTAATAGTTCATTTGGGATCACTTTAATTTTTTCTATGTTGTTTTCTTATTTTGTTTTGTTTATATTTTGATTTGAAACAAAACATAATTTGTCATCAATAAATTTAATGATTTGACACAAATCTTGGGGCGTTTGGCACAAATCTCGAGGCATATTTAAGTAAGAAATAGCTGACTCAAATTAAAAATCATATAGAGCTCTAATTTCAACAAATTTATAGTCAAACTAACCGGCTCGAAGAGACGAGCCTAAAGACAACAAAATTGATCAAATCTGAGTCCAATCAAGGTTGACTCAAGTCTTTGAACCACATTTGGAGCTTTTGGGTGGTTAATTGGAGGATCAAATGAACTCCAAATTTGACATGTCTTTAGTCAAATTGAGTGTCTCAATAAGTGGAATCCAATAAACCCAAGGTCGCTCTTTTCAAGATCATTAAGGCACTTAAATCATCAAAAAAAAATTTATAATCAACGATGATCAATGTCAGTCGTTCGATGAGGTGATTATATGAGTTATTGGTCAAATGACTGAAATAATCCTCTTCTAGTGAATATAAATAGATCACTCTCTTCACTTGAGGGGATGTCACTCCTCAATTAACTTCCTTGGTAGGGTCAATCATGGTGCTACAGAGTCTAGCAATTTGATCAGACCAACTCTCACCAACACTCGTCATGGCTTTTATAGTCAGGACCAAGCGGGTAATTATTCTAATTGGATCACTGCAATATGTGATACATTGCATTTAAATACATACCCGAAAACATGGAAATCATATCTTCCAAAACATGAAAACTATACAGAGATGCTAAATCTAATATAATAAAATAAAAATGTACCCAAAAGATATGTACAAAGCTACCAAAATTATGGTACAAAAGTTGTACAAAGACAAGCCTGACTATCACTTCAGTGCTCGTTGCCCCTACCTCAAAGGCAACAATGAAAAATTAGCATGTCTAAATGCAAATCAGGGCTAACATAAGATTTTATATATGAAAAAGAAACAACATTCATGCTCTTATGAAACTATACATGTCTAAATGCAAATCATAGCATGCTAGCATAATAGAGTTGGTTGATTGAAGTGGAGGAATGCTTCGGGCCTATTGTGTGATAGAAATCTACCGCTTAAACTGAAAGGAAAATTTTATAAGATGGTAGTGTTGCAATGTTATATGGCATTGAATGTTGATCTTTAAAAAAGAAGCATAAAACTAAGTTACGTGTTGCCGAGATGAGAATAATTAGGTGGATGAGTGGCTTTACACTTAGAGACAAAAGGCGAAATGAATATATTAGTGATAGGGTGGGTGTAGCTCCAGTGACGGACAAAATTAGAGAGAGTCGTTTTAGCCATGGTTTGGTCACATTAAACGTCGACCATCTGATGATCCAATTAGAAGAGTAGATGTTTTAGATTTGACTTATGTTAAGAATGACAGAGGTAGACCTAGGATGACTTTGGCATATTGTATGAAAAATGATATGAATTTATTAGAATTAAATGAAAATAAGACACTAAATAGGACTCAATGGAGAGAAACAATTCATGTAGCCGACCCCACTTAGTGGGATAAAGGTTTTGTTGTTATTGTAAATACACCATGGCTCCTCCAGAACGACACCAAAAACTTGATACCCAACTCTAGGTGCAACTATACTCTAAGGGCTCACGCAAGTGGATGTGTCGTATCAGTAATATTGAATTTTTGAGTCTATAATGTCGATCTCATAGGGAATGAGGGAATTAGACTTGGGAACTGTTCAAGCTACTAGTTTTCGTTCTTAGTATGGAATTGAGATTAGGTTAAAGTTCTACAAACTACTACTAAATTGCCAACTACTTTAAATATTAAATCCTACATAACTCCTACTTAATCTATTTGAATTGGTGAATATCTAGTTATAAAGTTATCCTCCCTTGATAATTTGAGTGGAGCATAAGAAATGTAAAGTGTTAATTTTAAATGTGTCTAGTGTAAGAGCAATTCTCTTATTTACCCTCTTCTGAATACATAAAAATGATTGGTTAAAATGATTTTAATTCCTTAAACCTTGTTTTGAACCCAATGAAGATCATTTCCATGACATCTACCTCTCTCTATGAAGCATATCCGCCTATACTTCACAGTTCAACGTGACTAACTTAGTTGATTCCATCATAACTCTTCCGAGTAATTATGGTTCATAACATATTTTAACATTTCACTTGGCCAAAATGAAAAGTAAATGAAAAGCTGAAGGTTGATCATCACATTAAATTCTTAAAAGCAATTTTGAATATATTTTGCACTCCTATACATCCTACTCAAACATCACATGGCAAGGTAAAGAGTTCTATTCAAAAAGCATGATGAACATGCCACAAAGATTCATTGAAAAATGATGAAAATTTACTATTTGATATGTTTAAAGAAATACTATAGGACAAGCACTCAAATACTTTTCTCCTTCTTTACAAAGCTTTGACGATGCTCCACCCAACGATTTCATGACTTCTTGCTGCTATCCTAAAGACTCCTTTACATTTAAGTCCTCACCAAATCCTCACATAAACTCTATCTCTCTTAATCCTTAAGCAAGTAACAACAACCCCGGGATCCCTCTTGCATTAACACAGAAATAAACTCTCCAATATTGTCTCCAAAACCCTGCTTAGCTGGCTAAATAACTCCCTAAGATTTATGATCGAACTGCCCAAACTGTCTCAGGCAGTTGCTGGCGCCTAGGCACCCAGTCTCTCTGTCTGCAGAATTCAGCTTGGGCGCCTTGGTGCCCATGGGTCTAGCGCCTAGGCGTCGTGGCACCTTGGTGCCAAGTGGGTGGCGCCTAGGTGCCAAACTCTCAAGTTTCCAAGTAGGGGACTAGTGCCTAATTGCCCAGGGGTCTGGCGCCTAGTCTCATGTAAACTCTTTTGCTCCAAGTCTCATCCATATTGCTCCACATCCAATATCTATTATATCTGCAAGAAAAATATGAAAATATATTTCTTTAAGGTGCAAGTTCATCCATAAAAATGTGTAAAATATCAAGGAATTTAATCATTCTTCTCTACACATCAGGGAGGCAGCTAGAGTCGACGACACCGGCAAAGGAGGGAGGCTAGCGCAACCGGGTATCAACCCCAAAGACACAGGTGACAATTGAGGGAAAGGGGTGGGGGCATTTGCGGAGATATATGTTAGGCATTTCGCGAATTGAAGAGGGGCAGGAACGTCAAAAACCGCTCATAATGGAGCTTCCGTGGCAGAACGCTGTGGCCCCCCTTTCGTTTCGGCTTACGCTGATCCGCGACTCTCTGTCCGTGAAATGCAAGCGAAAATTGGGCTCCCAAACGTGTCGTTCGTCATTCTGGAGACAAGAAGCCGAAGAAATAGGCTCCCAAACGCGCCCTTAAAGCGCAGATGCTTGACATGCCTTATCAAAGAGTCTCTAATACCTCAATTTTACGGTCTAAATAGGGCCACCCTTTTTACAAAAATTATGATACTATAGTGATTGATAATTAGCAAGAATATTAACCAAGAGGAAATGAACCACCTCCATTTGACATGAGAGGTGATTTCTTTGGACTTACGTTATGCAAAATTTTTCTCTATAACAAGGGTTTATATTTCTAAAGATCTGGAGCCAAAATTTATTTAGGAATTGGAGCACTCACCAAGCCCAATAACAATAAAAAAGGAAAAAAATATTGAGGATAATTTCATCACATTTTCAAATTTGTCAAACATTAATTTTTTCTATATATTTACCTCCATATTGATCTTAGCAAATTGTAATGCACATGCTTAGCATACATCGACCATAACATTTATCCAGTTTTGTTTGCTTCCCTGTATATTGCAAATTTTTTTATCATGATCCAGTATCTAAATTTCCAAATTTTTATGAAGCTAAAATCTTTTCTCAATTAGCAAACCATGACCCTTTCTGTCCTCATAAACTTTACTCCAAAATCCAATCTTACTTGCCATCTTTCTTCCCATGCATTTCAACAAAAAAATAAAAACATCCACACCAGAGAAGTATCTGAGGACTATTCTAGACGTGTAAGACAGCTCGGTAAAGCTCTTCTTAACGCAATATGGGAAAGCCTTGGGCTAGAGGAGAATGATATGGAGGTGGCCTTAAGCCTCGAGTCTTGCTTTCAAATTCTAGTGGTGAACTTGTACCCCCCTTGCCCAAAGCCTGAGCTGGCGATGGGCTTGCCTGCTCACTCGGACCACGGCCTTCTCACAATTCTCATGCAGAACGACACAGATGGGCTTCAGGTGCTGCGACATGGAAAATGGCATTGTGTGAAGCCTCTCCCCAACTCTTTTGTCGTCAACCTCGGTGATCATATGGAGGTATGCATGCCAAAATAACACAATTGTAGCTTTCTTCTTTTGTTACTATGTTTCCAACTTCTTAGAGCTTCCATTGCTAGTCATGAGTGGTTTTGAAATCATGTAGCTATTCCTCAAGCATACAAGGAAAAATTATTTTAGCTCAAAATTTTGATATCTACTCTTAATTGTTTTCCACATCTTCGAGGCATTTACATACATAGCACACAATTCTTATGTATTTACATATCTCACACCTAAACTTTCATATTTATATACATAGCAATCAAGTATTTGATATCACATAAAAAATAACACTATGATCACTTTTAAAAGTGAAATACACCTTTTCATGTAGGTTTAAAGCGCCAAAGTGCTATGTATGTAAATATGAAAATGTAAATATAAGATATGTAAATACATAAGAATTGTGTACACATTTTCTAAAACACTTAAAATAATTTTAAAATATTTTGAGTGCTTTTAAAAATATTCATATCTTAATCAAATATGTCATACACGCTTCTTTTCAAATTAAAATATAAACAAAGCAAAATAAAAATAAAATAAAATAGGTCCCAAACAGCCTCTAACCTACTATTAAATTGGTTAATTTTTATTTCTGACCCACTTTTTAAACAAATGAAATACCCCCACACTTTTTATCTACACTTCATTCTTGTGCCGCAGATAATCAGCAACGGAAGGTATAGGAGCGTGTTGCACAGGGCAAAGGTGAACAACCTGAGCACTAGAATCTCTGTTGCGGCTGCGATGGGGCCTTCGCTGGATGCTGTGGTCGTTCCTTCGCCGGTACTGGTTGAAAGGCAGAAACAACCTGCTGCATTTCGTGGCATCAAATATGGTGATTTCATAAAGCATCAACAAAGCAACAAGTTGATGGATAAGTCTGTTCTTGATCTCCTGCGCTTGTAATAATATAATTGTTTGTTGGAGAAATATTTGTCTAAGGTGTAGAGGGTGATTATTAATCTGTGTAATGTATGAATAAGGTCTGGTGCGTGAACTGAATAAAACATTCTGTTGTGGTGCACAAACACGCTTGTTTTGACTGATTAGGCCTCGATGTAGAAAATTAAATATGTATTGTTTTTTTTCTGCGGTGGTTAAAGAAAGTTTGTTCTACATGAACCACATATTTTATGATTGTTTATTTATCATTTTAAAATGGTGGCATAATTATGTATTTCACTTTTTAAAGATTAGCATATGTTGAATCTGAATTTGTCCGGGAGGCATACCTACGGGATTAGAGTGTTTGAACTAAGAGAAAAGGGAGAGAGAGAGAAAGAGAGAGAGAGAGATGGAGAGAGAGGAGTGCACAACGAGGTGCAAAATAGGATATTTCCGGACTCTTGTGATTTTCTTTATATAATCAAATATTTTTGGGACCTAGAGTCTGCTATCCTCTGGCTCGGTCGATTAGGGCCAAAAAGGAGAATTGATTATCTTTGTCAGTTGGTCTACTGGAGGGGGACCATCGGTTAGTCGATCCATCAGGTAAGGGCAACTGGTTGGACTATTGAAGATAGACTGCGAGATTGACGTGGTTGACTACAGTAACTGGTTGGATGCATTGGCCCAGTCGTCAATCTTGAATTCATGTGACCAAGTAAACTTAAGCACTTAGAGGATTTGAGCGTTCATTGTTGAGCAGTTTGGAGATCTATTGTTGGCATTAGCCGATCAGTTTTTTTGGGTTGTCGGGTAGCTTTCTGGTGTCCAATTTTGTCATGTCACTCTTTTGGACTGCATATTACCTCGAGATTCATGCTGACACATTTTTTGTATATATATTCTGTTCATTGATTCTCTTGCTACTTGAAAGCTAGGTTGCGATAAAAGTAAAAGAATTTAGTGCAGAAAATTGAACAGTATTTATGATTACTTAATAATGCAAGAATTGAACTCCTGTTGAATTTCATGCTTACAATTTATATAAATATTGAGTAAGGGGAACACTTTTCCCATTTTCCTTTGAATTTCTTCACTCAGTCTGTCCGAATTCTGTTCGTTCGCATGTTTAACGAGTCATCGTCCAAAGCTGATAAGTACAACAAAGCTGCCTACTAAAGAGAGTGGAGGTAGAAGCTGTTGGCTAAGAAGTGAAAGAAATCCTATCTCAAGGATCAGGTTGGCTCGTTAGACTCGCTCTTTGGTCACCTCGATGAGAAGGCGTGGGTGGAGGAGAGCCACCCGAGAGAAGAAAGGTTTCCTGGGAGAAGTGTCTCGGGTGAAGGAAAGTGGTTGTTCAAAGGAATGATCGGCCAGTTGTCGGCTCCTGCTCAGACTCTAGCACCGCGAGCAGAGCAAGTAGCTATTGGTGTTTTGGCGTTGTCTGGGGCCCCAAAAGTAGATGTTGTGGGAATTGTGCGAGAGGTCGCTAATGCCTTAACATTGTCTGTCATGCAGGGTGTCATCATCCTCTCTCTGACAGTCAAGGGACGAAGGACTAGTAAGGAAGAGTTCTCTTTCACTACTTTGGAGTGGGGAACAAATCTTGGTTATGGAGGGTGTATGTTGGGCTAATTATTTTTTATGAGTCCTGCTTTTTATTGTCTTTTGATGCAGACAACCCAATAGTCAGAGTGCTGATCCGATCACCAAGGTGGACCGAGGGTCTACCAAGGGTCATCCAAGCCAAGTCGAGACTGCGAGTAGTCATATGGTTCCCCTAGAGGAGGCTCAAGCAAAGGTGGCTAATAGACCTGATGACCAGAGTCTCCTGACTTGAGGGAACGTTGGTTGTGTGAAATAGAAGACTCATTCATCTAGACAGTTAAATTTCCTCAGGTCGAGGAGATGCACCTGATGATTGAGCAACTGGAGGAAGAGGTGGCCTTCATCTATGCTCGAGAGGCAACCCTCTGCGAGGAAGTTGTGGTTTTTCTAGCAAAATTGTTGGTCGTTCAAGAGGCGTCTTCGGCCTCCCGATCACAAAGTGAAATAGAAAGGGTAGATAGGTCAAGATTAGAGAGAAAAATTTTAAGTAAACAATTGTTACTAAGAGGATTTGTCTCGGCTGAAGCAACCACTAACAATTTTTGTAAAGATTTTTCTTGAATTGCACCAAGCGACTGATGTAAATATCATTATTGTGAAATAAAATTTAAAGTTTTCTATCTCAATTTATGTATTTGCTTTGACTCCTTATCCATAGTTTTGAGTGGCAAATGACTTCGCTACCCCCATGATGATTTAATTTCCTTAAATTTTCTATAAATAGGGTTGAAGGTGAAGGGAACCCTCACGCGACTATGTATGTTTTCTTTTGTTCTATTTTCTGGCCTTTGTTTTCTCGTCTTTCATGGCACTAATTATTCCTCAAGATCTCTTTGACTCCATCATATCCGGGGAAGTGTAGATCCTCTCGACATGCTAAGTGGAGTAATTTCAAGATTCGTGCATATATGGCAAGTCAATAGTCTTGAGTACTATTGAGAATAGTGAACGAACGACCGATGTCTATGACAATGACCTGGTCTTCTACCTGGACCAGTTCAGTAGATAACTAGGTCAAGTGTGGACCGAGGCTACTTTTTTATGGGTGATGTTGGCGATCCTCAACTACTGCAGTATCATTCCCATGTAGATGAAGTTGAATTCCATTGTCGCGATCATTACCTCGTCATTTTCCTCCACTGGTTGGTTATTACGTGGTCGACCAATCTCTTCTCCGATTTCTTCAAGTTAAAGGTCAATCGGAATAGTTGTGTTGTGTTCTCGGTGGGCCCTACCTAGACTCCGCTTGTGAGACTTGAGAGCAAGATCAAGAATTGAAAGTGGAAGTTTTTGGTCAGTTTCTATCGAGGAGGTTGGGGATCGATGCCCAGCCCGTTACAATTGCCCTTAAAAAGATCAAGACCCTACCGGGACCCTTCAAGGAGTATGTGGTCATGATCGAGGGGAAAGAGCTATTTTTGAACAAATTAATGTGGTTTGAGGAGTTTGCTGACATGAGTGATGAGCAATAGGAGGCCTCCAAAACTCAGGAGTCAAAGAGGAAGAAAGAGGCTACTGCAAAGGTAGCCAGAAAGAAGCCAAGGGTGCGGGCCGTTCGACCGGAGGCTACCACCTCTCTTGGACCCAAAAAATCATCGATTTCTGTTGGAGCTGACAAAAAGGTGTGTGGCTCATTTATTTTTCACATCAAAAGTCACATGATCATTTTACATTTCCATTGGAGAGTTGCTAACCGAGCAGTTTGCCTTGTCAGGTGCCAAAACTTATGGAGTTCACAGAAAAAGCTCCCTCAAGGCACTGAGGTTCTTCCGATAGTTTACTGGGGAGGAAAAAGAGACATCTCTGACGTGGGTCGGGGAGTTAGCCAAGCCGCTCAGTGTTCTTTCATTGATGTCAGGTCAAGAGGTGAGGCGAGTGAGCCAACGCCAATTTCCTTGACAGATTCCAACATTGAGGCCGATGATGAGGCAAAGTTTGATCGCCAGGAGGAAGCCACTCCCAACTGGAAGGGAAAAGCTCCCACCGAGGACGTTCCCCACCGCTGTAACAAAAAGGTTCTCCTTGTAAGTGGATTCCTTCCAAGGAGGACATTAATGTTCAGTCGAGCTTTGTCAGGCACTTTGCAATGGTCGATACTGATATGGACTATTATATGGAGACTCCCATGGTCGTGAACTATCCTTGGCTTCAAGTGGAGGTGGTCCGATCTAACTACTTTGAGGGGCTACTGCTAAGGCTGGGCAGGATGGACCTTGGCCAGCTCAGGGACTGGTGCCACTTGATGGCATGGTCGGCTGCCAACCACCAGGTGAAGGCCTCCATCAGATGGAGGAGAAGAAGGTGGTCGTTGGGGGAAGAATGATCGAGGCAGTCAGCTAGAAGTGGGAAAAAAATAAAGGCCATTCAGATGAAGAAGAGGTTGAGGCATCTACTGAGAGCCGGGAAAAGGAGACAAAGGAAAATAAGGAGACCATCTGGTCCTAGAGGAGGAAACTTTTATAAAATTTTTCTTATAACAAAAACTTTTTGTTTTTTTATACCTGTGTCACTTTACCCATATTTTATTTTTCCTCACTATTCCTTGCAATGTTGTGCGTGATAAAACAATCAACTTTGATTGTTTTATGTCAGTTTTGACTTGTATTGATCACTCGACACAAATCTTATACTATTAGTGTCACTTTTGCTAAGTCAAGTTATTGCCTTGATCGAGCAGCATCTTTCACTAGGTCTTAAGTAGATCTTATGACTGCATGCACGGGGGTAACCTTCGAGACTCGCTTCCAGGGTGATTTGCGTAGTACCCTTTACGGAGCTTGTCACTACTTAGTAGGGAACCACCTCTAGAGCTTTATCCATGTTGAGTTTAAAGATATTAGCTTTTTTTACGCTTGGTGTTGTTGGTTTTCATGCAGCTTGTCAGTTGGGGGTTAGTCATCACTGTCGGTCAAGCCTCAAAGTTATACCGATTTGGCATCTTGCATCTTTATTGGATTTAAAAAAATTTGTACCGATCAGACATCTTGCGCCATCGTTGATTTTTATTATTGATGTTTGACTCATATCTTACCCTTTTCGAGTCTCGGTTGCTTAGTCGAATTTCCTCTAGCGAGATTGCCCCTTCTTCTTGGCTATTAAGTGGAACTTGTCACTTCTTTCGCGAGAGTAACCATCGAAGCGTGCTTTATAGAGATATGTTAGACACCCTTTGCGGAGCTTGTGGCTATTCGACAGAGAACCACTTCTTTCATGGAGTTTGTCGCTATATGATTCAAGTTTGGAGACCAAGGTTCATGATGTGGGGACATTGTTGGTCAATCTTCATGTATTTTGTCAACCAGTAGTCTTTCGCATAGTTGTCAGCTTCGCTACTTGGTTCGAGTTCCTCGAGTGTTGGCCATCTATTGAAGCATGTGAACTTATTAAGTTCCATGAGTCTCAATTTGATCCATGAAAAACATTAGAAAATTATATAATTTCTAGTAGAAAAAGTATAGAATGTTTTAAATGATAATGCCTTTTCATTCCCAAGCTAGGCATTGGTTCATGTATCAAATTTGATTCATTTGTCGGCGTCGTATGGTGGGGCTTGTGCCTTAGCTCGGTTTCCCATAGTAGGCCCTCAACAAGTTGGGTGCAATTGTATTCTTTGTGTTTTGACTTATGTTTGGATGCACATTAGTCATCCAGAGTCAGTCGAGCATTGTCGAGGTACCATTTGCCAGCTTCCCATCGTGAGGAGTCGGCTATACATCTTGGGGTTGGTTCTCTTCTCCAAGCCAAAACCTCTCATAAGGGAACATAAAGGTGATTTTCGGCTCTTAGATCTACTATTGTACAAACTCCTTGACATCCTCTGTGCTAGGAGTGTATCCGACGTGGGTTTCTCTTACTTGGTATTACTCTTCCTCTTATTAATGGCATGCTCCACACTCACCACACCTTTCATGATGTTGAATCAAATTTTTATAGGAGACACACCTAAGGGATTAGAGTGTTTAAACCTATTGAAAAAATCGAAAGAAAGAGAGGGAGAGGAAAGAGAAGAGAGGAGTGCACAACGACTTGCCCCTCTGGGGAAATGGGTATTCTCGGGCTCTTGTGACCCTTTTATATAATTAAATATTTTTAGTATATGGAGAAGGGGAAGAGGAAAAAGTCATATTACGTGAAATGACCTCTATTTATATGAGAGAGAGAATTCAATAAAAAAAAACACATTTCTAACCTTGTTTTAAGAAGGGTTGTACATGTAATTATAAGAATCACACCCTTATGGGCCGAGAGCCTTGTTGTCTTTGGGCTCGGTCGATTCAAGATATAGAGCTGAAATGATTAGCGTTGTTGCTTGGCCTGCTGGATGGGAACCATCAATCGGTCGATCCTTCAGGTATGGGCAGCCGGCTAGACTATTAAAAATAGTCGGCGAGTCTGTTCTGGTAAGCTAATATTAACTGTTCGAATGCATTGGGCCAGTCATCAATCTTGAAATCACGTCGAGGAAATTCTTGCTGGCTGAGTAAAGTTAGACTCTGGAGGATTTAGGCGTGTATTGTTGAGTTAGCTCTAAGATCTTTGGCTTGCATTAACCAATAGGTTTTGCTAGAGCATCAGGTCATTTTTTGATGGATCAAGCTTTACCATGTCACTCTTTTTTGGGCTATTGGATTGTCTCGAGTTTCATGCTGACCCATTTTTTTTGTACACATATATTGGTGTTTTTTATATGATACAAAAGAAAACCCCAATACTAAAAAAAAAATCTTTGGACATTCATTATAAATCCCCCAATCATACCCATACTTTTGATATTGCACCTATAAGATTTTCTAATACACTCTCTTATGCAAAAATTTCAACATACAATCTCTTTCATTCTAGGATTATAATTGTTGAATTTTGCACTATAGTATAAATCCTGTAGAGCTGTTGAACTTAAAAGACAAATATATGAATTATAAGGTCTGTGTTTTATTAACTTGAAACAATATGTTTTCAGAAGATGTGTTATTCATTTAGATATTAACAAGATTTTCATCAAATTTGTTTCTTATAATTAAACTTGATAATATATTAAACTATATTTGAGAAGTTCTTCTTTGAGATAAATCTCATGAATAATTATCACAAATAAAAATTAGACTAAAGGATGGGCGAAAAATTCCTTTCAATATTCTTGATAGTTTATGAGTGGCTAATGATACTTTTAGGCATTTTTAATGCATCTAGCACTTTTCTTAGATTGGTGAATAATATTTTGAAATCATTTGGTGATAATTTTCTTGTCATATACTTACTTGTGTCTAACATTGTTCAAGAGTAACATTAACATTGGTTTAGGCTTATTTTTAATAAAATTAGAAAAAAAATTGTGTAAATCTTAAGAAATGTTTATGTTTTAATCAAGAAATTACTTTTTAAGCTTTCTAATATTTTATCTAAGCTTAAGCATATATTTTTAAAATATATGTTAATCTTAATTATCATATCACTATATCTTTTCACAAGGGTTAGAAGTTTTTATTATTTATCCTTTTTTATAGAAGAATTTAAAGAATTTTTTTTTTTGGTTCTATTACCGCTTCTTCAATGAATATTATAAAAAATAGGTAAAGTTTTATGGAAATTTGAAGTAAAAAAAGCTCTTGAACGAAATTAAATTATATTTTCTTCTTTCATAACTTTACTGTTATCTAAATCTCTCAAGAAAATTTTAAGGTTGCTTGCGATCTACTTGGAGTAGGAATAGATGAAGTACCAACTTTTGATAAGCACATGATAGAATTTATTTTAGGGAGAAATAAACTGATGTTTAGGAGAAATATTTTATACATTATAAAGAATGTCATGTAGTAATTCTAATATTAAAATATTAGAGATATTATACTGTCTAAAAGAAGTTTATGCAAAATTTGATCAACAAACACTCCAATATATAAATTCACAAAAGATATGCAACATAAACATGTTGAGTAGGTAGAATTATTGTATGATTATTCTTTTATAATAATTCTTAAACTTAAATTTCTAAACAAACTTATCAATGTTTTGTTTACAATATCTATGATAAGTTCTTTTTTAAATTTTATATCAAAGAGATTATAGTTAATGCTTTAATTCTTATCTTTTTGGAGTTTAAATTAAAAGCTTTTATCTTTGTTTAATTATTTTTTCATATCTAACATATTTCTATTTAAAGGTTTCAATAACTCTTAAATTTCTCTTAAGAATTCATAGCTTAGTGTGTTCTTTAAAAGTTTCAAGAAAATATCTCTAAAATTTAAATTTTAAAATTACTTAAGATATTAAAAGAATTTGATATCGTAAAGTTCTCAAAATTACTTGTCTTTTTTCATGTAATATAATCAATGATAATTCTCCTGCTGAAAAATTCTTCTTCAAAGAAATTATTAGGCTTGAAAGTTTAACATTTATTATTGACTACGATAGAATTTTTCTTCATCTCAAACTCTTAAAAGATCTTGTGAATGTTGGTAAGCATCAAAATAAAAATTTTCTATGCATTTCATCAGTAAACTAATGTGCAAATATAAATAGTTAATATTAGACAATCTCTTAAAGTATTTAGTGGAAAATATTTTGGGACTTTGGAGATTTTATCTCCCCATTTGAATTTACATAAAATAATAAAAACTCTCATAATAGAACCTCTAAAATAACTCATAAAACTCAATTTAAAAATTTATATATGAATTCAATCTTAAAAGAACTTTTAACATGACATGCACAATCTCATATAATTTCAGATATTACATTCACTTTTTACTTGATTTTTTTTTTATGTTCATCAAGTAACATGTCAAAAAATTGAACAAAATAATATCAAATAAGGTGACAAATTAACTTGAACAGATTTTTTTAGAAAATTTAATAAATATGATTTTACATTAGTTTATAAAATTTAAAACATTTCTTTTACATAGATTAGAAAAGCTGCAAATAATATCATGTTGTTTGTTTAAGATTAATAAAAAATTGGACCAAGAGATTGTTAATTAGATATGCATGCTAATTCAAATTTCAATACAAAAGAATTGTTGTCTTACAAGAGATCTTTGTGGTCTACAATTTTGGAGAATGATCTTGCACAAGATGAGCATCTATCTAAATTTGTGTAGCAAATCAACTTACCTTTTAAGCTAGATCATGTCTATATCAAATAATTTTTTTATAGATTTTTTTGTTCAATATAGATCCTTTATTAAATGGGAAGATCAACCTGCTTCGAAAAAAAATTAATTGATTGCTAAGGAGTTATAGATGCTAGTTCATGATCTGATGGATAATTATTTATGCTTAAACTTTTTAGAGAAGAATTTTTTTGTATTTAAGGGGCTTAATCCTTTATTTGTAGCTCTCATTACATTTATAAAATTCACTATAGTGATGACTCAACAATGTTAAAGCACCATTTTCATATAAACAATGAAATATTTATTTAAATATTAAATTTCATTTTTTAAAATATTATTTAAGGTATTTTATGTTATGACTATAGCTATGAAAAAATATAGAATAAGAGTATACATACATAAAAATAAATTATCACCACCTTATATGAAAAATTACTCACCTTGCATGAAAATCATACAATTTTACTTGGAAAGCCTCCTCATTTGTAAAATTGGTATTTGAAGCAAATTAAGGCCAACTATGAAGGGTGTCGTAATTCTAAGGTAGCACCTCCTTGAATATTTGGATTGATTTTAATGTAGCTTTTCCTTAGAAATTCAAATTAGTCTTACTGTAGCTTGTCTTTCAAAATTGAGAAAGGCCATGAAATAACTTATACATGAAAAGATAAAATGCTTGATTTCATTTAATTATTTGATACTCCATGATTAAGACTCATAACAAGCTTATTTGGTCTTTGATATTCCTATGAATTTTTACATTCTTCATAATATAGAAGCAAACGATTGTGATTAAATTCTATGATGGAAAACCACTTTTTAATATATGATTGATATTATTATCTTTCCAATCTTGTCTGGTTTATCCATCCTTTTATTCAATTAGGTAGAGAGTGATACTCCAATTTTTTTTGTCAAAATTTAATGATCTAATTACTATTCTAAATATTACTTATTTTGCTTATATACTTTATCTTATCTCTTCAATACCACTTCATTAAAAAGACCATATGAATATAATCATCAAATGCACGATTTATGAGTCATGATCATTATATTTTTATACACATTGTAACATATGTTACTTATATTTATGAATTTTTATGAACATTGCATCACGACGACATTTTTGTAACAAGTGAATTCATGAACTTAAAGAAACAAGCATCTTCTTTAACCCATGGGTCTTCTTTCACCTATGATGAACATTTGCTTAAATTACTTTTCTTCCTCATACGTATTTCCCTGTATATTCTACCTTTTTAATATACTTTTATATCCCTAATAGCTATCAAACAATCTCTATTTATTTCATCCGGAGAGGTAGAGAGAGATGGCCCCTAGAAATTGCAGTGGCCAATTAAAACGTTAGATCCTTCAAGGAAACTGTCTTAAAAGGTAATCAATTACACCCCCCGTATGTGTTTTCAAGTGTTTCTCAAATTCAATTCCATAGTACGACATTTTTTTACATCTTTAACAATTAAAATTTTGATAGTTTCCTACTTTTGAATCTCTATATACAATAGTGATGTTCCCTTAGATTTTGATGAGTGATGCATGCTTTTTAAGTATTCCTCCACCATGAATAAGTTCAAGTATGGTAAAATTATTTGTGGTTATTGATCGTGCTATTCTATAAACACATCTCAACTGCAAAACTTCTTTGCTCATAGACTCCATCAAGGAGCAAGCATCTTGGCAAAAAATTCCAAGCAACTCCTAAGCCTTAGCATAAGCCTTCCAAGTATCTACCACTCTTCCAAACCAAGTTAAAAAATAGCCTTACATGAAAATATTTGAATTAAAATGACATTGCTTGATTAACTACCTTTGCATGCATAAAATGTATGTTTTTTAAGCGTTCGGCCTAACAACCAGCTCAAACCAACTTGGATCTGAGCTAGACTTGGCATAATATCAAAATCACTGATTTCAATCAAACTTAATTTAAAGTGACTTCTAATCTTCAAGCAAAATTGACAACCCTAATTTGATGGCTTTATTCTTCTACTAAAAAATGCTACAAAGTTGAGATATAATAGACATAAAATAAATAAAATATATCAATGAATGTTTCCTAATCAACCCAAAATTCTAAATCAATTTTCAAGAGGCATTAGATGGTATTCCTAGCAGTTAACTACTTACATAAATTTTATTTCCTATTCATGTTCATTTAAATAAGAAAATCGTTCTACCGCATTCGTTCCCCTTTTAAGCACAATGTATTAGCACTTTTCACAAGCTTATAATCATCAAGCAAGAACTCAGGAGATATTTTCTTGAACCTAAAGAAGCATTCTAAAATAATAAGGAAAAAACAATGCCATAATTTTTTATATGACAAATAAATTCATTTTGATGATTTTAGATCAAACATATTATAGATATATATAGTTGCAAAAATAAAAGTAGCCAATAAAAAAACACTAACATTTTATTGATAAATTTATAATGAGAAAGATAAATTAAGTCTTAGAATCTTATCCTATGAATTTACACAGCAGAGTAACCTGTGCTTCCTTTTGAACTGTTTCATAAAGAATTATCTGCCTCTGAAAATTCTCATGGATTGGTACCTCCACATATGAAATCCGACTCAGCCTAAGACACTTCTTAGCTGATTTTGTGCTCCATTAAGCCATTATGATGCAGGTCCTTCCATCACATAGNCAAAATTGAGAAAGGCCATGAAATAACTTATACATGAAAAGATAAAATGCTTGATTTCATTTAATTATTTGAAACTCCATGATTAAGACTCATAACATGCTTATTTGGTCTTTGATATTCCTATGAATTTTTACATTCTTCATAATATAGAAGCAAACAATTGTGATTAAATTCTATGATGGAAGACCACTTTTTAATATATGATTGATATTATTATCTTTCCAATCTTGTCTGGTTTATCCATCCTTTTATTCGATTAGGTAGAGAGTGATACTCCAATTTTTTTGTCAAAATTCAATGATCATCTAATTACTATTCTAAATATTACTTACTTTGCTTATATACTTTATCTTATAACTCTTCAATACCACTTCATTAAAAGGACCATATGAATATAATCATCAAATGCTCGATTTAGGAGTCATAATCATTATATTTTTATAAACATTGTAAAATATGTTACTTATATTTATCAATTTTTATGAACATTGCACCACGATGACGACATTTTTGTAATAAGTGAATTCATGAACTTTAAGAAACAAGCATCTTCTTTAACCCATGAGTCTTCTTTCACCTATGATGAACATTTGCTTAAATTACTTTTCTTCCTCATACGTATTTCCCTGTATATTCTACCTTTTTAATATACTTTTATATCCCTAACAGCTATCAAACAATCTCTATTTATTTCATCCGGAGAGCTAGAGAGAGACGGCCCCTAGAAATTGCAGTGGCCAATTAAAACGTTAGATCCTTCAAGGAAACTATTTCTTAAGAGGTAATCTATTACAGCCCTATAAAATTTGCTGATTTTCATTCCCGTATGTGTTTTCAAGTGTTTCTCAAATTCCATTCCCTAGTACGACATTTTTTGACATCTTTAACAATTAAAATTTTGATAGTTTCCTACTTTTGAATCTCTATATACAATAGTGATGTTCCCTTAGATTTTGATGAGTGATGCATGCATTTTAAGTATTCCTCCACCATGAATAAGTTCAAGTATGGTAAAATTATTTGTGGTTATTGATCGTGCTATTCCATAAACACATCTCAACTGCAAAACTTCTTTGATCATAGACTCCATCAAGGTGCAAGCATCTTGGCAAAAAATTCCAAGCAACTCCTAAGCCTTAGCATAAGCCTTCCAAGTATCTACCACTCTTCCAAACCAATTTAAAAAATAGCCTTACATGATAATAGTTGAATTAAAATGACATTGCTTGATTAACTACCTTTGCATGCATAAAATGTATGTTGTTTAAGCGTTCGGCCTAACAACCAGCTCAAACCAACTTGGATCTGAGCTAGACTTGGCATAATATCAAAATCACTGATTTCAATCAAACTTAATTTAAAGTGACTTCTAATCTTCAAGCAAAATTCACAACCCTAATTTGATGGCTTCATTCTTCTACTAAAAAAATGCTACAAAGTTGAGATATAATAGGCATAAAATAAATAAAATATATCAATGAATGTTTCCTAATCAACCCAAAATTCTAAATCAATTTTCAAGAGGCATTAGATGGTATTCCTAGCAGTTAACTACTTACATAAATTTTATTTCCTATTCATGTTCATTTAAATAAGAAAATCGTTCTACCGCATTCGTTCCCCTTTTAAGCACAATGTATTAGCACTTTTCACAAGCTTATAATCATCAAGCAAGAACTCAGGAGATATTTTCTTGGACCTAAAGAAGCATTCTAAAATAACAAGGAAAAAAGAATGCCATAATTTTTTCTATGACTAAAATAAATTCATTTTGATGATTTTAGATAAAACATATTATAGATATGTATAGTTGCAAAAATAAAAGTAGCCAATAAAAAAACACTAACATTTTATTGATAAATTTATAATGAGAAAGATAAATTAAGTCTTAGAATCTTATCCTATGAATTTACACAGCAGAGTAACCTGTGCTTCCTTTTGAACTGTTTCATAAAGAATTATCTGCCTCTGAAAATTCTCATGGATTGGTACCTCCACATATGAAATCCGACTCAGCCTAAGACACTTCTTAGCTGATTTTGTGCTCCATTAAGCCATTATGATGCAGGTCTCTTCCATCACATAGACAAGAACTTTAGCTCACACTTCTGCTCAGCAACAACTGGAGCAACAAAAGAAAGGAAATCCCAAGCAGGAACTGATGCCCGTTTAAATAATTAATGAACTGTCGCCACCTGAAATTTCAACCAGTAGACAGCTTCTGAAAAAGCCTGTTGTTCATTTGCAAAATCTCCATCATAAATCAAAGAAAGTAGAAATTTTATAAAGCTTGGCTACTGCTTCATGCCATAAGTTATGGATAGAATTGCAAAGAAATGGTTCAAAATCTGAAGAGTAAAAATTCATATTGTTAGAAAGGAGTATTACAATAGGAGACGAGAAGTGTTGTTGTGGAGCAGCTACAGAACTATGGGTTGTTGTGGAGAGACTAGAGCCATCTATATAGGTTAAAGCACAGCACTGGCACAATTTGTTTTTCCACAAGAATGGTTAATACAAAATAAACATTTATGCTCTATAAACAGAAAAAATTCTCTATTAAAGAGTACGGTTTTTTAAGATTACCAACATACTTGCAGAAGACATTAAAATTGAGTCACCTTAATATATGCTACTAGAAAAATACTGTATCAATAGGTAAAATTTTAAAGCATTACTAAAACTAGAATGACAAGTGTAATTTTGACGACACTCACAAAAAAGACTAGCTAAGTTGAATAAAAAAATACACAAAGAAAAATATCTCTAGAAATTACAGCTTTCCGATTAGATGTACACTTAAAAATACAAATTTCATCAATTAGCTTACCAGTTTTCATCTGTAAATTCACTGTTTTCATGAAGTACTTCCTCCTTGGCAAATTCCTCCAGTAATTCTCGTTGGCGCTCATTTACTGATCTGAAAGAAATTAATAATGAAGCAGTTTAGTTATAAGCAGACAAGGAGTGTAGTAATAATGTAATTCTGGCCTACCATCAATGATTTTTTAAAGTAAAAAACATGAATTCTTGGAAACTATATCATCTTTTCATGACAAAAAATTATTCAACAGTAAATTCCTGGTGACAAAAAGCCATTAGCACNTAATGAAGCAGTTTAGTTATAAGCAGACAAGGAGTGTAGTAATAATGTAATTCTGGCCTACCATCAATGATTATTTAAAGTAAAAAACATGAATTCTTGGAAACTATATCTTCATTTCATGACAAAAAATTATTCAACAGTAAATTCCTGGTGACAAAAAGCCATTAGCATAGATTAATGCTGCTTTTTTGGAGTTCACTTATTTAGCTCTTCTTGCCCGTTCTAGTTAGAGTTTCATAAAGTTATAGCTGTACTTCAGCAAACAATTTTCTCAACTGCAAAACAAGACAATTTTGCCTTCAATCTTCTCTTACCTGTTTTTTTCCCTCCACTAGTAAAAGTAATGGTAGCACCCGCACCATGTTTCTTTCCCTTTTCCATTGAGAAAGAACAGATTCATTGAACCACATTGCATAATTATGATTATTAATTAGAAATTAGTNTTTCCCTCCACTAGTAAAAGTAATGGTAGCACCCGCACCATGTTTCTTTCCCTTTTCCATTGAGAAAGAACACGGCATCACAGCCTACATAGATACCCTATCCTTAGATGTTTTCACCATGTTTTCTCAAATGTTGCTTCTAAAGTTTATGCAATTCATTGAAAGCTCTCATTCTACCGGTATTTTCATGGTTTGTCATATTTGAAGTTAAAAGTTTGAAACATAACCATTATGAGATTAACAAAGTAAATTGTAATGGTTTATTTTCTTGCGAGGGTATGGTTTATTTCTTCTTATTTTAACCCATTATATAAAAAATCTAAAAATAGTGACACATTCTCCTATTTTTCTTATGTTTGCTAATTTATTTCATGGTATCAAAGCTAGGTTTAATCTAATTATGGCAGATGGTTAAGAGAGTGCCCCAGCCTAGTCTAGCAAAGTTAAGTAAAACTAGGTTCTTCCTCCATTTTAACAAGCCACACCATCTTCCAATAGTTTCCATTGAGCACTCACATCTTAAAATTACATCCCACAAATTAAATGGGAAAACTTCCAATGATCATAATCCGTACAAATGGGGAATCAAGTAAGAGGAAAAATAAGATACTTTAATGGGAGCATTCATCAATCAATGATAATGATAAAAAAAAAAAATCTACACTTGCAATCAAGAGTATGAATCAAAATTCAGAGCCTGACTCAGAATGCGGAAAAGTATTATTTCTGTAAAAAAATCCAATTGAACACAATAAATTTATTGAAAACTCCGCGACAAGCCAGCAAATCCGATCAAACACCGACGTTTACCAAACAAAATGCCAGAAACTAAAGAAAATCATGATAACTTGTCATTGACCAAAGTGCAATCAGACATACAAATTGCCCACTGTAAGAAACTACAAGCTCCCATATTTTAGCCACAAATAAAGCTTTTCTGTTGCTTTAAGTTTACTAAGAGAACAAAAAATTCTAAATAATTGACTCAAAAGCTTCAATCACAGGACAAGGTGGCCAAACTCTTCTCTTCCTATAATCCCTCGCCTAGAAGCCTCAATTTAAATTGCTGATAGATCTCTATTCCCAATTGTTTCACTGAGTTTTGCCTGAATTCTACAAGTTCCAAATATCTACTATAGTTTCTTATCCACAAGTAAGATCGGAAATAATTGCAACTGTAAAATCATGTTCGTATTAGAGACATGAATTTCAAGGCCACAGATCGGTCAACAGTGCCAGAGATTTGTAATTAGACATACAAATTGCCCACTTTAAAAAACTACAAATTCCCACTTTTTAGCCACAAAACAACTTTTCTGTTGCTTAAAATTTACTAAAAAAACCAATAATTCTAAATAATTGATTCAAAAGCTTCAATCACAAGACAAGGTGGCCCACCTCTTCTCATCCTATAATCCCTCACCTAGAAGTCTCAATCCAAATCTCTGATGGATCTCTTTTCCCAATTGCCAAGATAAGAAGCTTTTAAATTAATTCTCAGTTTTGCCTGAACTCTACTTAACATGTTCCTTGAAACTGTGCATGTTTGCATTTTTAAGTAAGGTAAAAAGTTACAACTATAGGCTAGAAAGCCTCAAAAAACCATTTGAGAACGGACCACTAAGTCATGGTTCCACAAGGGGTGACTATCATCTAAATCTTTAACAACAAAACTAGAATGTAGAGTAAGTTGAGCACATTGCTGGGCTATAACATCGTTATCTCTAGAGGTATAAGAAAAAAAACTTGTTGAACATTAGTCAGGAAAATGAGATCATAATTATGATTACTGTACCATTCCCAAAACTTCCTCTCGAAGGAGTAATGTAGAGTATCAACCACATTGCAATTATCACTTTCCACAATAAGGCCTTTCATTTCATACATCCACGGTTCAACAAGTGTACTTTACAAGTTCCGAATATCTATTGTAGTCTCACATCTACAAGATTGCAAATAATTGCAACTGTAAAATCATGTGCATATTGCAGACGAGAATTTCAAGGCCAAAAACCGAGGAAGAGATGCCACAGATTTGTAATTAGACAAACAAATTGCCCACTTTGAGAAACTACAAGCTCCCCCTTTTTGACCACAAAAAAAGCTTTTCTGTTGCTTTAATTTTACTAAAGGAACCAAAAATTCTAAATAATTGACTCAAAAGCTTCAATCACAGGACAAGGTGGCCCACCGCTTCTCATCCTATACTCCCTCACCTAGAAGTCTCAATCGAAATTGCTGATGATCTTTATTCCCAATTGCCAAGATAAGAAGCATTTAAATTAACTCCGACTTTTGCCTGAATTCTACTTTACATGTTCCAAATATCTACTGTAGTCTGTCATCTACAAGAAAGATTGCCCATAATTGCAACTGCAAAATCATGTTCATATTATAGACGTGAATTTCAATGCCAGATATCGAGGAAGAGATGTCAGAGATTTGTACTAATTTAGCAGTATATAAGGACATGCTAGTTTTTCCATTCTCAGAAACTTATTTTCTTCATTATTCGCTAATAAATATATATTTAAAGATGAAATCTATCAACTGGCCGNATTAGAATAGGAGACGAGAAGTGTTGTTGTGGAGCAGCTACAGAACTATGGGTTGTTGTGGAGAGACTAGAGTTATATTAAGCTCAACATGGCCATCTATATAGGTTAAAGCACAGCACTGGCACAATTTGTTTTTCCACAAGAATGGCTAATACAAAATAAACGTTTATGCTCTATAAACAGAAAAAACTCTCTATTAAAGAGTACGGTTTTTTAAGATTACCAACATACTTGCAGAAGACATTAAAATTGAGTCACCTTAATATATGCTACTAGAAAAATACTGTATCAATAGGTAAAATTTTAAAGCATTACTAAAACTAGAATGACAAGTGTAATTTTGACGACACTCACAAAAAAGATTAGCTAAGTTGAATAACAAATTACACAAAGAAAAATATCTCTAGAAATTACAGCTTTCCAATTAGATGTACACTTAAAAATACAAATTTCATCAATTAGCTTACCAGTTTTCATCTGTAAATTCACTGTTTTCATGAAGTACTTCCTCCTTGGCAAATTCCTCCAGTAATTCTCGTTGGCGCTCATTTACTGATCTGAAAGAAATTAATAATGAAGCAGTTTAGTTATAAGCAGACAAGGAGTGTAGTAATAATGTAATTCTGGCCTACCATCAATGATTTTTTCAAGTAAAAAACATGAATTCTTGGAAACTATATCATCTTTTCTTGACAAAAAATTATTCAACAGTAAATTCCTGGTGACAAAAAGCCATTAGCATAGATTAATGCTGCTTTTTTGGAGTTCACTTATTTAGCTCTTCTTGCCCGTTCTAGTTAGAGTTTCATAAAGTTATAGCTGTACTTCAGCAAACAATTTTCTCAACTGCAAAACAAGATAATTTTGCCTTCAATCTTTTCTTACCTGTTTTTTTCCCTCCACTAGTAAAAGTAATGGTAGCACCCTCGCCATGTTTCTTTCCCTTTTCCATTGAGAAAGAACACGGCATCACAACCTTCATAGATACCCTATCCTTAGATGTTTTCACCATGTTTTCTCAAATGTTGCTTCTAAAGGTTATGCAATTCATTGAAAGCTCTCATTCTACCGGTATTTTCATGGGTGGTCATATTTGAAGTTAAAAGTTTGAAGCATAACCATTATGAGATTAACAAAGGAAATTGTAATGGTTTATTTTCTTGCTAGGGTATGGTTTATTTCTTCTTATTTTAACCCATTATATAAAAAATCTACAAATAGTGACACATTCTCCTGATTTTCTTATGTTTGCTAATTTATTTCATGGTATCAAAGCTAGGTTTAATTTAATTATGGCAGATGGTTAAAAAGTGCCCCAGCCTAGTCTAGCAAAGTTATGTAAAACTAGGTTCTTCCTCCATTTTAACAAGCCACACCATCTTCCAATAGTTTCCATAGAGCACTCACATCTTAAAATTACATCCCACAAATTAAATGGGAAAAACTTCCAATGATCATAATCCGTACAAATGGGGAATCAAGTAAGAGGAAAAATAAGATACTTTAATGGGAGCATTCATCAATCAATGATAATGATAAAAAAAAAAATCTACACTTGCAATCAAGAGTATGGATCAAAATTCAGAGCATGACTTAGAGAAAAGCATTATTTCTGTAAAAAATCCAATTGAACACAATAAATTTATTGCNAGTGTCTCTAAAATGGTGTTTAGCTGTTCATTAGACTGGCAAAGACTTGAGATGCTGGTCACAGATTTGGTAAACTTGGGTGCCTGAGTTTCTGTAGAGTCTGACATTCTTTTTCGAGTAGCTACTCCACTTGGGTCAGCAATTTTTAATAGATATTTATCCTTTTCAGCTCTGCTTGTAAATCATATAAGTTCTTCTCCATTTGTAAAGCCCAATCAATTACTAACTGTGAAGAAAGGCCAATCATGTTGTCGGCCATTAAAATTGAAAAAGAGATATTTGATTTAATATAATATATATATAATTTTGAAAAATAATTGCTTAATTTTGAAAATACGAGACCGAATCAATCTCATATCTGCAATAGTTTAAATGATCGAACACAACAACAGAATAAACATATTACTTAATAGTACGGCTCAATTAAATAAACTAAAAAAATTATGACATTCATTTTAGTCAGCGAACTTTTATGTTGACTGACAAGTTCCCCTACCTAATATTAAGAATTAGATAAATTTTATATTACATGGGTTCTTAAAGCTCCATATTGAGGCAAACCCCTATAGTTAATGAACTCTCAAATGACTAAAGTCACTTAAGAGAACTCTCGATGATGATCAAAGGTATCAATCTTCATGAATTCAAAGTTCAGGGTTTCCAAGATTAGACATAGAAAAGTCAAGTAGAGAAAGGGACCAAATGGAAACAATTATTTCTGGAGTTAAAAGAAAGAAAAGTAAGAGATGTCATAGATCCTGAGAAGAATCTCAGTGACTTCCAAAACTATCCTATTGTTTGGCTTCAATTTCGAGAAAATATTTTTTTTGATGTTTCATCCTGTAATTTTATTATTTAGGACTTATATTTGCATGACATAGTCATACAAATGGTCTGAAAGATATGAGGATTTACATCGTATCAGACGACAACCTCGGAACCTAAAGCGAGTTAGGGCTTAAATTGCACAACCTGACTGCGCAAATGCCTAAAAAATAAAGTAAGAATTTATGTCATGCTAGGCAGACTTCCTCGAAGTCCTATGACTTGTTGTTTAATTTTAAAGAAAGGTTTGCTGTTGTAGATCCGTCCAAGTTGTTTTTCTGTACATCCTCATCGTGCTGCCCACGAACACTTGTTCCAAACTATAGAGACTCCAAGCTTAGTTTATGTTTTATATTTGCAAGTATAATTATTGCTGGGTCTCAAGGGTCCGGTGTACCTCCTAACATATGTCCTACTGTTCTCTACCCAGGGAGTTTGACAAATGCATTAAAGTAAATAATGCAATAAAAACAATAAATTACAGGAAACTTAAACAGATTACTAGAAAATCTGGTATAAGAAAATCATAATAAAAAAACATGAATGAGTAAAACAAAACAAGATGTGATATATAAAAGACCAGAAGTATGTGACTTAAATGTGACATTAGGAATGTCCCCAATTGCCTGGAGGATGAGTGTAAGGCTCAAACTCAAATCTCAGAGTATTGAGTTTCACTATAGGTTAAGTTATGGCGGGAGTTTCACTACTAGATTTAATTAAAAGAAAGTTATGAACCACATTGTGGTGCATCCTCGTGTCTAGTGTTTTAACTAACTTATGAATTGAGCTCAAACTCCTAGTTTCATAATTTATTTGAAAATTAGGTAGATGACACTCACCTAATGTGTGCTTATAAAATTTAGGAAGCCTACACTTTAACTTGAGCTTGAAATGATTTAAGGTGTTTTACCCTCAATGAAATGTTTTCTAACTAATCCTCAAATATCTTTTAAGTGTTTTTCAAATAATTAAATAAGAAATTCTCATTTTTGATTTAATTGTTGGTAAGAAAAGAAGATAACAAAAGCAAATNTTTAAGTTTACTAAGAGAACAAAAAATTCTAAATAATTGACTCAAAAGCTTCAATCACAGGACAAGGTGGCCCAAATCTTCTCATCCTATATTCCCTCGCCTAGAAGCCTCAATCTAAATTGCTGATGGATCTCTATTCCCAATTGTTTCACTGAGTTTTGCCTGAATTCTACAAGTTCCAAATATCTACTATAGTTTCTTATCCACAAGTAAGATCGGAAATAATTGCAACTGTAAAATCATGTTTGTATTAGAGACATGAATTTCAAGGCCCCAGATCGGTCAAGAGTGCCAGAGATTTGTAATTAGACATACAAATTGCCCACTTTTTAGCCACAAAACAACTTTTCTGTTGCTTTAATTTTACCAAAGAAACCAATAATTCTAAATAATCGGCTCAAAAGCTTCAATCACAGGACAAGGTGGCCCACCTCTTCTCATTGGATTAGAGACATAGAAGTCTCAATCCAAACCTCTGATGCATCTCTTTTCCCAATTGCCAAGATAAGAAGCTTTTAAATTAATTCTCAGTTTTGCCTGAACACTACTTAACATGTTCCTTGAAACTGTGCATGTTTGCATTTTAAAGTAAGGTAAAAAGTTACAACTGTAGGCTAGAAAGCCTCAAAAAACCATTTGAGAACAGATCACTAAGTCATGGTTCCACAAGGGGTGACTATCATTTAAATCTTTAACAACAAAACTAGATTGTAGAGTAAGTTGAGCACATTGCTGGGCTATAACATCGTTATCTCTAGAGGTATAAGAAAAAAAACTTGTTGAACATTAGTCAGGAAAATGAGATCATAATTATGATTACTGTACCATTCCCAAAACTTCCTCTCGAAGGAGTAATGTAGAGTATCAACCACATTGCAATTATCACTTTCCACAATAAGGCCTTTCATTTCATACATCCACGGCTCAACAAGTGTACTTTACATGTTCCGAATATCTATTGTAGTCTCACATCTGCAAGATCAACTGTAAAATCATGTGCATATTGCAGACGTGAATTTCAAGGCCAAAATCCGAGGAAGAGATGCCACAGATTTATAATTAGACAAACAAATTGCCCACTTTGAGAAACTACAAGCTCCCCCTTTTTTACCACAAAAAAAGCTTTTCTGTTGCTTTAATTTTACTAAAGGAACCAAAAATTCTAAATAATTGACCCAAAAGCTTCAATCACAGGACAAGGTGGCCCACCACTTCTCATCCTATACTCCCTCACCTAGAAGTCTCAATCGAAATTGCTGATGGATCTCTATTCCCAATTGCCAAGATAAGAAGCATTTAAATTAACTCCGACTTTTGCCGGAATTCTACTTTACATGTTCCAAATATCTACTGTAGTCTGTCATCTACAAGAAAGATTGCAAATAATTGCAACTGCAAAATCATGTTCATATTATAGACGTGAATTTCAATGCCAGATATCGAGAAAGAGATGTCAGAGATTTGTACTAATTTAATGAAAATTTCAAAGAAATGTGTTATAGCGGTATATAAGGACATGCTAGTTTTTCCAATCTCAGAAACTTATTTTCTTCATTATTCGCTAATAAAGATATATTTAAAGATGAAATCTATCAACTTGCCAAACACTAAAGAGATTTTCTAACCTAAAATTTATAGAGCTACCAAACCTTTTCCCTTTGTGCATAGCGATATCTAGAGGCCATTCACATTTGAAAACCTTATGTTCAAGTGTGATTTATAACTTTTATCGATAATCATACTCATGTGTTGACTATACTTACTGAAAGATAAATCTTTAAAAATATTCCACAATATGGTTAAAACCCAAATTTTTATTGAAATCTAAATACTTTGATAGAGGTATTGAATATTTTAACCACATTCTAAATCAAAATGGCATATTGATCAACAAAATGGTATAGTCAAATAAAAAATAGACACCTCTTAGAAGAGGCTAGATCTATTATATTTACCACTAATATTCCAAAATATTGTTTGACTAGCGCGGGGCTCAAGGGAGGACCGGTCGTTTCTCAAGGGAGGAGGGCTGGTTACCACTAATATTCCAAAATATTGTTTGACTGACGCGGGGCTCATGGGAGGACCAGTCGTTTCTCAAGGGAGGAGGGCTGCCACCCCCTCCATCCCCCTCTTCTTTTCCTTCCTCCTCCTTCCTTCCTTTCCCCTTTCCTTTTCTTCCTCCTTCCNCAAAATGGTATAGTCAAATAAAAAATAGACACCTCTTAGAAGAGGCTAGATCTATTATATTTACCACTAATAATCCAAAATATTGTTTGACTGACGCGGGGCTCATGGGAGGACCGGTCGTTTCTCAAGGGAGGAGGGCTGCCACCCCCTCCATCCCCCTCTTCTTTTGCTTCCTCCTCCTTCCTTCCTTTCCCCTTTCCTTTTCTTCCTTCTTCATTCCTCACCTTTCCTTTCTCTCCCCAAAAACCTTTCCTTTCTCTCCCAAAAACCTTTCAATCCTAAGCACTTTCCTATTTTAAATCCTTCCTAAAATCTGAAATCATCATTATACTTCCTTTTTTTTTAAATAAGTTCAACAACTTCTGAAAATGATCATTCAACAAACAAGTTGACGTAAGTGTGGAAACATGAAGGACAAGATCTCAAATCACGGACAAAAAAGGATTAGTAACCATTTTTAATACCGCAATGGCAACATATTTATATTACAACTGGAGGAGCCACTTTGTAAAATATTTAATATTGATGTCCTCTCAGTGTCAAGTAATCTTACTAAATAATCTTATTTTTCAGCGACTACCCAATGATCTGCAGCGCTCATTAGCAAGATTGAAGACTTCCTCAGGATTATAATAGTTACAAAATAATAACAACTGCCTCTAAGAGCTAACAACACGAGAGTGAAAATAATAGCCGAGAAGATCATTCTGTGAAGTTCGCCCATCTCCTGTTTGCCCCTTTGGTGGCACCCAGGACTCATAATCTGAACTCGCATCTAGATAATCAGGTCTTACAGGTCCATGGATTCGCCCCACATGTGAATGCTCTTTACCAGATTGACCTCCAACTTGTACGTTGTGTTTCTCATCATCTGTAGGTTCGTCAATTACATGAATTCCTCTTTTATGCTTTAAAAGCAAGGCAATAGCATCGGCTACAAGAGTTTCAGCCTTAGGCGGCAATGGAGCTTAAACTTTTGGAGCTTTTTCAGCACTATGATCAGCTCTTTCTGTAGACTTCCTCTTCCTTATGATGAGACCAGAACCTGCAGTTTATNTTTTTCAGCACTATGATCAGCTCTTTCTGTAGACTTCCTCTTCCTTATGATGAGACCAGAACCTGCAGTTTCCAAGTTGCATTATCAGCTGCAGCAAGAAATTTCTTCCTATCGCTGTAGTCAACAAAATCATCTGACATCTCTAAATCCAAGTTAGCTGGAGAACAGTGACTATCTTCTGATTCTATCTTCCTTGCGGCACCAAGCCTCTGAGGTTTGGCAATGGCGTAAGCAGTCTTTTTGTCTTCATTATCTCCACAAGCATCGTCAACCTTTTCAGATGGTTTCTCAGCTGGAATCAAATTATGGGTTTCCTGAAGAGATGGCCTTGATTTGAGTGTCTCTAAAATGGTGTTTAGCTGTTCATTAGACTGGCAAAGACTTGAGATGCTGGTCACAGATTTGGTAGACTTGGGTGCCTGAGTTTCTGTAGAGTTTGACATTCTTTTTCGAGTAGCTACTCCACTTGGGTCAGCAATTTTTAATACATATTTTATCCTTTTCAGCTCTGCTTGTAAATCAAATAAGTTCTTCTCCATTTGTAAAGCCCTATCAATTACTAACTGTGAAGAAAGACCAATCATGTTGTAGGCCATTAAATTGAAAAGGAGATATTTGATTTAATATAATATATATATATATAATTTTGAAAAATAATTGCTTAATTTTGAAAATAAGAGACCGAATCAATCTCATATCTGCAATAGTTTAAATGATCGAATACAACAACAGAATAAACATATTACTTAATAATGCGGCTCAATTAAATAAACTAAAAAAATTAGGACATTCATTTTAGTTAGCGAACCTTTATGTTGACTGACAAGTTCCCCTACCTAATATTAAGAATTAGATAAAGTTTGTATTACCTAGGTTCTTAAAGCTCCCTATTGAGGCAAACCCCTATAGTTAATTAACTCTAAAATAACTAAAGTCACTTAAGAGAACTCTCGATGATGATCAAAGGTATCAATCTTCATGAATTCAAAGTTCAGGGTTTCTAAGATTAGACATAGAAAAGTGAGAAAGAGACAAAATGTGAACAATTATTTCTGGAGTTGAAGGAAAGAAAAGTAAGGGATGTCATAGATCCTGAGAAGAATCTCGGTGACTTCCAAAACTATCCTATTGTTTGGCTTCAATTTCGAGAAAATTTTTTTTTTTAATGTTTCATCCTGTCAATTTTATTATTTAGAACTTATATTTGTATGACATGGTCATACAAATGGTCTGGAAGATATGAGGGTTTACATCGTATCAGACGAAAACCTCGGAACCTAAAGCGAGTTAGGGCTTAAATTGCACAACCGGACTGTGCAAATCCCTAAATGATAAAGTTAGAATTTATCTCGCGCTAGGCAGACTTCCTCGAAGTCCTATGACTTGTTGTTTAATTCTAAAGAAAGGTTTGCTGCTGTAGATCCGTCCAAGTTGTTTTTTTGTACATCCTCATCGTGCTGCCCACGAAAACTTGTTCCAAACTATAGAGACTCCAAGCTTAGTTTATGTTTTATGTTTGCAAGTATAATTATTGTTGGGTCTCAAGGGTCCGGTGTAGCTCCTAACATATAACCTACTGTTCTCTACCCAGGGAGTTTTGACAAATGCATTAAAGTAAATAATGCAATAAGAAGAACAATACATTACAGGAAACTTGAACAGATTACTAGAAAATCTGGTATAAGAAAATCATAATAAAAAAAACACGAATGAGTAAAACAAAACAAGATGTGATATATAAAAAACCATAAGTATGTGACTTAAAAGTAACATTAGGAATGTCCCAATTGCCTGAAGGATGAGTGTAAGGCTCAAGCTCAAATCTCGGAGTATTGGGTTTCACTATAGGTTAAGTCATGACGGGAATTTCACTACTTGATTTAATTAAAAGGAAGTTATGAACCACATTTTGGTGCATCCTCGTGTCTAGTGTTTTAACTAACTTATGAATTGAGGTCAAACTCCTAGTTTCATAATTTATTTGAAAATTAGGTATATGAACACTCACCTAATGCGTGCTTATAAAATTTAGGAAGCCTACACTTTAACTTGAGCTTGAAATGATTTAAGGTGTTTTACCCTCAATGAAATGTTTTCTAACTAATCCTCAAATATCTTTTAAGTGTTTTTCAAATAATTAAATAAGAAATTCTCATTTTTGATTTAATTGTTGGTAAGAAAAGAAGATAACAAAAGCAAATCATCGGAGAAGGAGACCGATACACTTCTAATAAATAATAAAAAAATCAACTAAGCAAAGGGTAAAACTGCAAGTGAATCGGCCTAAATGCGTTTAAATTCTTCCAAAACAATGATCAAATCAGTCCTAAAAGATGCGTAAAAGCCTAAAAAAATCAGCACTTAAAATGCCCAAATCGATGTATGAAAGCCTCCAAAACCACAACCATTTCAGCCCAAAAAGGTATTTTAAAAGCCTCTAAATTACAACAAAATTAGCCAAACAACAGACACCTGACGACCTCACGGTTAGGGACAGTAAAGAGCAAACCAAGCCCCGAAAACCGCAGCAAGGTGAGCCGCTAAAACAGACTCACGGGTCTGAACGACAAAGAGGGCAAACTGAATCCAAGCAAACACCCCAAGTTATATCAAAATACCATCATTCTATCTTTTGGCAAGTAAACCATGCATTTTTCATGTATATGTAATGTGGCAAATAGATTAAAATTGAAATTCATGTATCAGATATACAAATGCATAAGATTTGTGTGGTATATATGAAAATTTCCTTCACAGTCAATCAACGCAACAAAAGCAGGAATCTATCCATCAAGAAAGATTGCAAAAATATATAATTTCAGCATAGGGAAACAACCATAATACTTCAAGTATTAATTAGCCCATCAAAACCAACGCAAAGGATGCCCAAATAATAGATTTCAGATAAGGGCAGCAAGGGAGCCACCAAAACCAGTATAAAAAATTGCCCAAACAGCAGTTTTCAGGTAAGGGCAGCAAGGGAGCCACCAAAACCAACATAAAAAGTGCCCAAACAGCAGTTTTCAGGAAGGGGCGGCAAGGGAACCCGTCAATACCAACATAAAAAGTGCCCAAACAGCAGTAAACAAAACTTGAGCACCTAAATTCACTCTAAGCAGTCTCCCAAGTAGCACATGCCAAGGTTCAAAAAGAAGCATTTAAGAAATCTTTCTAATCCCACGAATATTCAGTCCAAATGATGCATTTAAAACTTACCCCGACGCAATAGATGTGTTAAGCCCAAAGCAATAGATAGGTTACACCCCAAAGATGCATCCTATCTTTTCCAAACTATCAAAGTAAAAGCATAAGCAAACATTTAAACATTAGCTTTCCAAATAAGCAAACTAGGAGCAGCGGGAAGCTCCCAATCCTCTTTCCAACCATGCCAAAATCTAAACTAGAGTGTAACCTTAATCATACACTGAAAGCCATTCATGTTTTGTAAAATAATCCACCCATACATTTCAGATTTTTGCAAAATAAGCATGCTTTCCCTCACAATCCAAATTTCAACCAAACCTCAAGGTCGAGAGCAAGTATAAAACAACATTCAAATCATGCCGACAATGAAGTTTAAAACATACCCAAGTGTGCTCAACATGCCCCAACTTGAAATAATGAAAATAGAGAACAACTAAGTGGCCATGAAGTTTTAAGGTGTTCACTAGTTATGCTAGCCTGAAGCCCTTCCATTCGACCCCCCTTTTTTTAGAACAATGCTTGCACCCCTTCTTTTTCCCTTTCTTTTTTAAAACAAAACTAGCCAACTCGAGCTCCAAGCTAAGCAACACGTCACACTTTTAACCATGCATAAAACCGCGCATTAGAACTAGGAGGAAGGAGAATGCCATACTCATGCATACGCACCCACAAAGGTGCAAGCCCTAAATCCTCAAAGTGAAACATACTAAGCCCAAAGAAAAAGAAAAGGGCCTAATAAACCTTCACTTTAAAATATGCTTAAACTTGCATGAAACACAACACCAATGCTCAACAACTGGCTCAAGTCTTGCTGTAAAACCTCTTGGCCAAACAAGAATATTAAACCATGAAGTAAGAAGGTCATACCTCAATGGCCAAACAAGCAACAAAAATCGAGCAGCACCTCCCCCCTTCTCCAAGAATTTTGGCCAACCCCTTCTCCTCTCTCAGGCTTTACCAAGAGAAAACAGAACTCCAAAAAAACATTTCAAGCACACACACACAGAGGATGAACCAACTGGAAAACAAAATGGCAGCATCTCCCTCTCTCCAAAAATTTCGACCAACCTTAAAGACCCCCTCAGATGTGGTTTTTATAGCCACGAAGGAGAAGAAGAACTCACTTGAACTTACCTGGGGTGAGTCGAACGAAAGGAGATGAGAACGGCGCCAAACGTCGTACCGGTGTGGTGAGCAGGTGGCACAGGGAGCAGGCGAGGGTAGGTGGAAGTTTATCAGAGCACGGAAGCACGTGGAGGAGAGGGCTGTTCAGCTATGGGAAATTCGACCCTAGGTTCGGGTGCGACAGCTCGCGAGAGAAGAAGGGGTCGGGCTCGGTTTGAGCGGGGGCTATGGGATTAGGGATTGAGCCAACGGAGAAAGCCAAGGGAAAAGGCATGAGCGTGGGTCGAACAATGGAATTAGGGAGTTTAATTAGATATATTTTTTTTAAATAAGGAATTTTTTTAAACGTGTCAAATTTCGTGCAATTTATTTGTGCGTGACGTCCTAGCAAAACGGGTGTCCTTCCTAACTAAAATAGATGTTCCGGACGTGCCGGCGCAGTCCGTTTCATCATCTAAGGTCGTTCAGGTAACCTCGCCAACGATCGGGTGAAAAGAACGTGTCAAATTTGATTTTCATTTAAATTCTAGTTCAAGATTGATCGATTCAAAAATTTATTTAAGTTTTCGACGAATAACATAGCAAGCGATGCGAAGTGTGGAAAACGAATGTGTCTATTATCCGAATTGCGAAATTTGTACGCGCGAAGGTGTAAATTGTGCAAAAGGCAATCTTGGGGCTTAATGGTTCTATAGGGACTCCTTTTAGGTTTTCTCATGTTGGTTTTAACCTCCTAAGTGCTAGAGGCCGATACCACACACACGAAACTCCAAAAGGGTAAAGAAGTAGTTGGATTTCTAAAATGAGGTGGGTCATATTTCTAAGGCTCTAAGATAGTCAAAGGGAAAACCCTAAAACTAGACACTAAATCCTAAAAGGAAAACTAGACTTCATTAAAAAAGAGGTCAACACATTGTCGGTCAACTTTTTGATTTTATATTATGAAAATATGAATATGAAAATATAATTTTTGAAATTTAATTTAAGTATAAGAGGTATATAGTTTAGGTTTTGAAAGTAGTATGTTTTAATTTTTTTGAAAAATGAGACCAAGTGGATCTCATTCGTCCAATAGTCTGCATAATCGTGTCTGATACCGCGAATACTATACCCTCCTCGAAAGATAAGTGTAGACCTCGGCGATAGGCCCAATTCTAAAACTAAAAGATTTATGACATCCATTTGGTCTGCGAACCTTTTATATATGACCGACAAATTCCCCTATTTATTCAAAGATTAAATAGGGTTTATTTTACCTGGGTTCCAAGTTCCCTATAGAGGCAAGCCCCTATAGTTAATTATATCTCAAATGACTGGGGTCACTTGAGAAAACTCTCGATAATGATCAATGGTTCTAGTCTTCAAGATTTCAAGGTTCAGGTTTTCAAGGTAGGATGAGGAAAATCAAGTGGGAGTGGCTCAAGTAGGAACAGTTCTTTCAGGAGTCCAAAGGAAGTAAAAGGTAGGGGATGTCACAGATCCAGAGGGGAATCCTCAGTGACTTCCCAAACTATCCTACGGTGTGGCTACATTTTTGGAGATGAAATTAATTAAGTGTTTGATCTTGCCAGTTTTATTATTTGGGACTTACACTTGCATAAAACCTGATTATGCAAATAGCCTGCAGAGATAAGAGGGTTTACGTCGTACCATACAACAACCTCGGAACCTAAATCGAGTTAAGACTCATGTCGCACAATATAGTTGTACAAGAGTCTAAAAGAAAATGTGAGGATTTACGTCGTGTGAGCTACTTCAGGATCCTATGGGTTGTTGTACTAGGAAGGGATAATGCTGAAGAAGATCCTCTTATTGCTTGTTCTAAGCTCCTCGCCGTGCTGCCCACAAAGTTGGCTCCAAGCTCTTGTCATCGTGACAGCTCCAGGGTTTAAGTGTTTGAGTGGTGATTTGTGCTTCACAGTTTTGGTGTCAATGTTTGGTTTTGCATGCGGGGTAATAAAATTACAGTTAAATAAAATGTACTTGAAAGGTAAAATGCAGTAAATGAAAATGCTGTAGATAAACTGTAAAAGCGTATCTGGGCATCTGCTACTGTTGTTATTATTGTTGCGAGCTGATTTGCAGCAGGTTTAAATAAACTTGCAAGAAAATTAAACCAGGCGAGAAAACCCAACGTAATAATCATAAAAAAGAGTCGTATAAATCCCAAGCAAACGAAACATTTAGCCACATATGAAAGATCAGGACTGGGTATAAGACTTTGGTGAAAGTGGGGGCTCAGAGCTGGGCTGTGTGCTTCCCGATCTTGAATAAGAGTTGTCAACTCGACACTCTATAGGAGGTAGTTCTTAACCTCAATGCAAGTGACTAGCCGTGGACCTTTATAGATTTTCATAAGAAGATTTTTCATGCAAAAGTTATTATTTAAGTCTTTTTTATGAAAAGTTCTTTTTAATCATGCAAAAGAAATTGTTGTTTTATTTTTATAAATATTTTTTTAAAGTCGTACAGTCCACAGATTAATCACTCTAATCGTGCTAGAACTACTGACAACCTAAGAGTGTCGGGGGCAACAATCCCACCAAGAGTCGGCGAATAGCATCCTCGATCCTTTCCTCTCTCTTGTAGAAGGTCTTCGAGGTAGGAGATGCTATTCTAATAATTCCACTTCGTATCCCTCGTTTAAGCACACATAAGCAATGTCGTCATCGCCCTCGCCACCTAGACCCTAGACTTATCCTAGTCCGATGATCCATGTGTAGCGTTAAGAAATTTCCCCAATTGCCAGGAGGATTTGAGTGTAATAAACAAGCTTAAATCCCGATGCATTGGGTTTTATTGTAGGTTAAGTCATTATGAGGATTTCACTGTTGATTTAATTAAGGAAGCATGAGCCACGTCCCGGTGTATCATGCCTAGTGTTTTGATCAGTTTATGAATCAGGGTCAAGTGCCAAGTTTAATTGTGCCTTTAAAGATTAGGTGAATGAACTCTTACCTAGGGTATGTTCCTAAAACCTTGGGAGGTTACACTGCAGAGATTAGGTAGATGGACTCTCACCTAAGGTGTGTACTTAAACTCTAGAAAGCTTACACTGAGGATTATGTGGATGGACTCTCACCTAGGGTGTACACCTAATGTCTAAGAGGTCTACACTAAGGACTAGGTGGATGGGTTCTCACCTAAGGTGTGCATTTAAGCTCTAGAAAGTCTACACTAAGGATTAGGTGGATAGATTCTCACCTAGGGTGTGCACCTAAGGTCTAGGAGGTCTACACTAGGGATTAGGTGGATAAACTCTCGCCTAGGGTGTGCACCTAAGGTCTAGGAGGTCTACACTAGGGATTAGGTGGATAGACTCTTACCTAGGGTGTGCTCCTAAAATCTAGGAAGCCTACATTGAAGGTTAGGTGAATGGACTATCACCTAGGGTGTGCATTTAAGGTTCTAAGAAACCTACACTTTAATTTATGCTTAAAGTGGTTTAAGATTTTCTACATATTCCAATTAGTTAAATCATCAATCCCCATCTTTATGACTTAACCATTTGAAAATAAGTAAAACAAAATAAAGATGAGGCAAACCCACTTCCAAAACTAGTAAAATCAAGGGAGAAAACAACGAGTGGATCGACTTAAAAACATTTAAATAATAATCAATTGAAACCCCAAAACATTGGGCAAAAAGGGGTCCGTAAAACAAATCCTAAACCACATGTAAATCAACACTTAAATGCTATATAAATCTTGCCAAAATGGTGCGTAGATTACCCCAAAATCAACCCGCCAAAATGTCTCAAAACAGTGATCAAAACAACCTCTTAAATGATGGGTTTAGTGCCCCCAAAACAGTAAGTAAAGCTCCTAAAATCAGCCCTAAAACAGTAATTTTAAAATTCCCAAACAGCTCTCATGTAAGATCAATGCTTCATTTTAAATATCCCAAAATCAGTTAGGAAATTCAGTCCAAAATAGTGTGTAAACTCTCCAAAATCAGTTGACAAATTGTCTTTAAAATAGAACGTGAGTCAGTTGACAAAGCCATAAAAATCGCAATATTTAAATCCACCAAACAACATATAAAACAACCCCCAAAGGAGGCATTCGGAAATGAAAGAACATAGACCTGCAAAGAAGCATTCAAGCCCTGGAATAATGGTCATCTCGAGCCTCGTAGTATTCCTTTTAAAGAGCTCGAAGTACGCAATCAACAAATGAGCATTTAAGACCAACAAGTGAATGGTCATTGGAACCTCATAATGTTTGCATCTAAATGCTTGAAACATAAAATCAGCAACATAACATTTAAGATCAGCATGTAAATGGTTATTGGGACTTCACAATATTGCATTTAAGTATTTGAAACATAAACCAACAACAGAACATTTAAAACCAGCAAGTAGATGATCATTGGAACCCATAATATTTGTATTTAGATGCTTGAAACATAAAACCAGCAACTAAACATTTAAAATCAGCAATAACATATAATCAAAATATTATTTATAGTCCTCCAAAATCAGTAAGAATGTATGGCCAAAGCAGCATTTATAGTTCTCCAAAGATCGATGCCAAACATATGAATATACAATAATGATTCGATGCTTGTCCGATGGAATGAAGTGAACATTCGCTACAAGTTGCATTAATACAACTACAACCATTTTTTTTTATCCATGCTATATCTGTCCTGCCAAAATAAATCACAAAAGCCTTCCCAAAATTACATAATTCTGAACAATGATTTCCTAGAATGAAGAACTATATCACGTTTCAATAGAAGAGCAGATGAAATTGTTTTGTGTTGAGAAAGAAGAATTGAAAGATTTATGATATACACTCAATGATCAATGACAATAATTTTTTTTTTTAATTAAAAATAAATAAATAAAAAAATGAAAGGAAAAGGGAGTTCAGGAAATATACCGGAAATATACCTGCAACTGTGTAAAGAGATTTCGGCTGCAACAGAGAAGAATTAGAAGAGGTCAATCTCATGCGACGAAGAGGTAAAACAAAGCACTGTTGAATCAGTGAAGCACTTCTTCGATGGTTTCGAGTAGGGCAGGAGCTTCGGCTAAAGCTGCCGCAGAGGAGGAGAGGGCGAGCAGGGTCGAGCGGAGGAGGCGCAGGATCGAGGGAGGCGAGGCGAATGGCTTCGATTGAGCGAAGGGCGAAGCAGGCGTTTCAATCGGGCCTTCGATCCAGTCGCAGAGAGGCGAGGGGATTTGACGTGGGCGGAGGGATCGAGCAGGCGAGGAGTTTCTTCGGCGCAGATGGCGAGTGCGGCTGCGGCTTCGGTGCGAGAGACGGAGGCAGGGAGGAGGGATCGAGCAGAGAGCGGGAGACTAGGTTGCCTTCGTCGCAGGGAGGAGGGATCGAGCGGGATCTTCTGTTCGCAGAGGAGCGTCCGAGAGGGGTTTTCGATCGGGAGGAGGCGAGCGAGATCGAGCGGCGAGGAGTGGGTATGCGGCTTCGGTGCGGGAGACTGGATCGAGCAGTGCGGTCTTCGGTGCGGGAGACGAGAACGAGCAGAGCGAAGTCTGCGGCTTCCTCGATGCAGGGAAGAGGAGAACAGGCGCGGGCGTCGAGCGAGAAGCAGAGTTTTTTTTTTCGCAGGGAGGAGACGATAGATGTTAAGAGATTTCTGTGGAGTCGAGAGAGAGGGATCGAGCCAAGGATGGTGTTNCCACCCCCTCCATCCCCCTCTTCTTTTCCTTCCTCCTCCTTCCTTCCTTTCCCCTTTCCTTTTCTTCCTCCTCCTTCCTTCCTCAACTTTCCTTTCTCTCCCCAAAAACCTTTCCTTTCTCTCCCAAAAACCTTTCATTCCTAAGCACTTATCCTATTTTAAATCCTTCCTAAAATCTGAAATCATCAGTATACTTCTTTTTTTTTTAAATAAGTTCAACAAATTCTGAAAATGATCATTCAACAAACAAGTTGACGTAATGTGTGGAAACATGAAGGACAAGATCTCAAATCACGGACAAAAAAGGATTAGTAACCATTTTTAATACCGCAATGGCAACATATTTATATTACAACTGGAGGAGCCACTTTATAAAATATTTAATATTGATGTCCTCTCAGTGTCAAGTAATCTTACTAAATAATCTTATTGTTCAGCGACTACCCAATGATCTGCAGCGCCCATTAGCAAGATTAAAGACTTCCTCAGGATTATAATAGTTACAAAATAATAACAACTGTCTCTAAGAGCCAACCATACGAGAGTGAAAATACTAGCCGAGACGATCATTCTGTGAAGTTCGCGCATCTCCAGTTTGCCCCTTTGGTGGCACCCAGGACTCATAATCTGAACTCGCATCTAGATAATCAGGTTTTACAGGTCCATGGATTCGCACCACATGTGAATGCTCTTTACCAGATTGACCTCCAACTTGTACGTTGTGTTTCTCATCATCTTTAAATTCGTCAATTACATGAATTCCTCGTTTATGCTTCAAAAGCAAGGCATTAACATCGGCTACAAGAGTTTCAGCCTTAGGCGGCAATGGAGCTTCAACTTTTGGAGCTTTTTCAGCACTATGATCAGCTCTTTCTGTAGACTTCCTCTTCCTTATGATGAGACCAGAACCTGCAGTTTCTATGTTGTCATTTATCAGCTGCAGCAAGAAATTTCTTCCTATCTCTGTAGTCAACAAAATCATCTGACATCTCTAAATCCAAGTTAGCTGGAGAACAGTGACTATTTTCTGATTATATCTTCCTTGCGGCACCAAGCCTCTGAGGTTTGGCAATGGCGTAAGCAGTCTTTTTGTCTTCATTATCTCCACAAGCATCGTCAACCTTTTCAGATGGTTTCTCAGCTGGAATCAAATTATGGGTTTCCTGAAGAGATGGCCTTGATTTGAGTGTCTCTAAAATGGTGTTTAGCTGTTCATTAGACTGGCAAAGACTTGAGATGCTGGGCACAGATTTGGTAGACTTGGGTGCCTGAGTTTCTGTAGTGTTTGACATTCTTTTTCGAGTAGCTACTCCACTTGGGTCAGCAAATTTTAATAGATATTTTATCCTTTTCAGCTCTGCTTGTAAATCAGATAAGTTCTTCTCCATTTGTAAAGCCCTATCAATTACTAACTGTGAAGAAAAACCAATCATGTTGTCAGCCGTTAAAATTGAAAAATATATATTTGATTTAATATAATATATATATATATATATATATAATTTTGAAAAGTAATTGCTTAATTTTGAAAATACGAGGCCGAATTAATCTCATATCTGCAATAGTTTAAATGATCGAGCACAGCAACAGAATAAACATATTACTTACTAGTGCGACTCAATTAAATAAACTAAAAAATTTATGACATTCATTTTAGTCAGCGAAGCTTTATGTTGACCGACAAGTTCCCCTACCTAATATTAAGAATTAGATAGAGTTTATATTACCTGGGTTCTTAAAGCTCCATATTGAGGCAAGCCCCGATAGTTAATTAACTCTCAAATGACTAAAGTCACTTGGAAGAACTCTCGATGATGATCAGAGGTATTTATCTTCATGAATTCAAAGTTCAGGGTTTCCAAGATTATACATTGAAAAGTCAAGTAGAGAAAGGGACCAAATGGGAATAATTATTTCTGGAGTCGAAGAAAAGTAGGGGATGTCACAGATCCTAAGGAGAATCTCGGTGACTTCCAAAACTATCCTATTGTTTGGCTTCAATTTCGAGAAGATGTTTTTTTTATGTTTCATTCTGTCAATTTTATTATTTATGACTTATATTTGCATGACATGGTCATACAAATGATCTGAAAAATATGAGGGTTTACAGCGTATCGGACGACAACCTCGGAACCTAAAGCGAGTTAGGGCTTAAATTACACAATCTGGCTGTGCAAAAGCCTAAAAGATAAAGTGAGAATTTATTTCGCGCTAGGCAGACTTCTTCGAAGTCCTATGACTTGTTGTTTAATTCTAAAGAAAGGTTTGTTGTTGTAGATCCGTCCAAGTTGTTTTTTTGTACATCCTCATCGTGCTGCCCACGAAGACTTGTTTCAAACTATAGAGACTCCAAGCTTAGTTTATGTTTTATATTTGCAAGTATAATTATTGTTGGGTCTCAAGAGTCCGGCGTACCTCCTAACATGTCCTATTGTTCTCTACCCAGGGAGTTTGGCAAATGCATTAAAGTAGATAATGCAATAAGAAGAACAATAAATTACAGGAAACTTAAACAGATTGCTAGAAAATCCAGTATAAGAAAATCATAATAAAAAAACACGAATGAGTAAAACAAAACAAGAAGTGATATATAAAAGACCAGGAGTATGTGACTTAAATATGACATTAAGAATATCCCCAATTATCAGGAGAATGAGTGTAAGGTTCAAGCTCAAATCCCGGAGTATTGAGTTTTACTATAGGTTAAGTCATGGCGGGAATTTCACTACTTGATTTAATTAAAAGAAAGTTATGAACCACATTTTGGTGCATCATCGTGTCTGGTGTTTTAACTAACTTATAAATTGAGGTCAAACGCCTAGTTTCATAATTCATTTGAAAATTAGGTAGATGAACTATCACCTAAGGTGTGCTTATTAAATTTAGGAAGTCTACACTTTAACTTAAACTTGAAATGATTTAAGGTGTTTTACCCTCAATAAAATGTTTTATAACTAATCCTCAAATATCTTTTAAGTGTTTTCCAAATAATTAAATAAGAAATTCTCATTTTTGATTTAATCGTTGGTAAGAAAAGAAGATAACAAAAGCAAATCATCGGAGGAGGCCGATGCACTTCTAATAAATAATAAAAAAAAATCAAATAAGCAAGGGGTAAAACCGCAAGTAAATCAGCCTAAATGCGTTTAAATTCTTTCAAAACAATAATCAAATCAGTCAAAACAAAAAAAGCGTAAAAGCCTAAAAAAATCAGCACTTAAAATGCCCAAATCAATGTATGAAAGCCTCAAAAACCACAACCATTTCAGCCCAAAAAGGTATTTTAAAAGGCTCCAAATTACAACAAAATCAGCCGAACAACAGACACCCGACGACTTCACGGTTAGGGGCAGTAATAAGCAAACCGAGCCCCGAAAACCGCAGCAAGGTGAGCCACTAAAACAGACTCACGAGTATGAACGACAAAGAGGACAAACCGAATCCAAGCAAACACCCCAAGCTATATCAAAATACCATCATTCTATCCTTTGGCAAGTAGACCATGCATTTTTCGTGTATATGTAATGTAGCAGATAGATTAAAATTGAAATTCATGTATCAGATATACAAATGCATAAGGTTTGTGTGGTATATATGAAAATTTCCTTCACAGTCAATCAACGCAACAAAAGCATGAATCTATCCATCAAGAAAGATTGCAAAAATCTATAATTTCAGCATAGGGCTTCAACCATAATACTTCAAGTATTAATAAGCCCATCAAAACCAACGCAAAGAATGCCCAAATAATAGATTTCAGATAAGGGCAACAAGGGAGCCACCAAAACTAGCATAAAAAATTGCCCGAACAACAGCTTTCAGGTAAGGGCAGCAAGGGAGCCGCCAAAACCAACATAAAAAGTGCCCAAACAGCAGTTTTCAGGTAGGGGCGGCAAGGGAACCCGTCAATACCAACATAAAAAGTGCCCAAACAGCAGTAAACAAAACTTTAGCACCTAAATTCACTCTAAGCAGTCTCCCAAGTAGCACATGTCAAAGTTCAAAAAGGAGCATTTAAGAAATCTTTCTAATCCCACGAATATTCAGTCCAAATGATGCATTTAAAACTTACCCCGACGCCATAGATGTGTTAAGCCCAAAGCAATAGATAGGTTACACCCCAAAGATGCATCCTATCTTTCCAAACTATCAAAGTAAAAGCATAAGCAAACATTTAAACATTAGCTTTCCAAATAAGCAAACTAGGAGCAACGGGAAGCTCCCAATCCTCTTTCTAACCATGCCAAAATCTAAACTAGAGTGTAACCTTAATCATACTTTGAAAGCCATTCAAGTTTTGTAAAATAATCCACCCATACATTTCAGATTTTTGCAAAATAAGCATGCTTTCCCTCACATCATTACCATTTGAACCACTCCAAATTTCAGCCTGACCGGTTACTTTATATATGCTTAAAATATAAGATAAATATGAACGTAATAAATATTCAATAATTGTAAAGTCACACTTATCAACGCAAATATACGTATAGCTCAAGTAATATAGGGCTCTAATGGAGTCCTAGATATCGATCCCACAGGGAGTAGTTTAGAATTACAGACTAAGATTTTAGAAAAGCAATACTTTAATCACAACAACAAAGTTCAATTTGCTTATCTGTCACTAATAGACAATTGAAATAAATAGATAATTTTAATAACTAATAAATAACTAATGATACTAAGGAGGGTTTAATTGTGATATTCAATATATAAGAAAACATTCTTCTCCTTGTCAAGAAATTATAGTGAATGGATAAAATGAATTAGTTCAATTTATACTGTGCCAAATAAGATCATACTTATTCTTTATCATTTGGTCCAGGCATAAAGAACATTGACTAATCCTACGCTTGTTTACTGAATCTGCGGCTAGGCTGGGAGGATACCGGCTCTCACTTCAGAGCTCCCATGTTCCCCTCACCTGAAGGCTAACATCTACACTTCAGCACCCAAACGATAGGACCGAATTTAGGATTTTAGTCAGTCACTCTAAAATCTCTAATTCTACGCACGATAATATTATTTTCCTATTTATTTGCACCCAACTTCCAAGGGCTTTGACCTCCCTGAATCTTGGATGTAATCTTCACTTTAGTTGTAAAACTCAACATATTTTAAGAAATCAATTGGCCAGATTGAAAGTAAAGTAAGATCGAAGTGAAAAGATCATCACAATTTCTTAAACATTTTCTTGGCTTCACCAATTCAATTTACCATTTCACAAATCTCGAGACAAGGAGAAAGACAGAGAAAACTACTCAGAACTCATGAGAAAAACGCAACAAAACTCGAAATTCATATATAAAATCAAAGTTATACAAACTAGAACAAACAAATAACTTATCTCTAATTTCTCCCCAAGAACACTTCTCGAAGTTCCTCTGAATCTTTTCCTTTCTTTACAGCACACAGAATTCCTCTACGAAGTAGTAAGGAGGAAGAAATCGCTCACTTTCCCTCTGCTCTTACAATCGAAGAATTTCTCATAATTGTTACACTCTATTGGAAATTCTATACACTAATGGTAACCTCCAAGGCCTCTAGATTCTCTCAATTTTCGGCCAAAATGTTCTTTTAAAATTGTGGATGAACTTTCCTAAGAGTTGCCTAAGCATTCCTTCAAAATTTGGCCTTATCCAAAGCTTGAGTAGGCATAACCGTCGATCTCTCTATCGACGGCCTCAAGAGTGCCGTTGGCGGGCTTCTGAAGAATTTTGTCCTGTAGTCTCGGGAAAAACTGGCCGTCGGCGAGGTCGAGGGCGCCGTCGGTGGTCTAGTTTAATTCTCCACATTTTGGTCATTTTCGCTCCGAATTCGCTTCTTTTTGCATCTTTTTGCTCCAATGAACCTAATTCATCATTCCTGCAACAAAACATTAAAAATATCTTTCTTTAAAGCGCAATATCATTAAAAACAGTATAAAATAGGTATGAAAATCTCAACATATTTTAATTTGGTCACAACCAAACCGCAAGGTAGAGAGCAAGTATGGAGCCAAAAGGACCCCAAAACAAAATTCAAATCATGCCAACAATGAAGTTTAAAACATACCCAAGTGTTCTCAACATGCCCCAACTTGAAATAATGAAAATAGAGAACTAAGTGGCCATGAAGTTTTAAGGTGTTCACTAGTTATGCTAGCGTGAAGCCCTTCCATTCGACCCCCCTTTTTCTAGAACAAAGCTTGCACCCCTTCTTTTTCCCTTTCATTTTTAAAACAAAACTAGCAACTCGAGCTCCAAGCTAAGCAACACGTCACACTTTTAATCATGCATAAAACCGTGCATTAGAACTAGGAGGAAGGAGAATGCCATACTCATGCATACGCACCTCACAAAGGTGCAAGCCCTAAATCCTCAAAATGAAACATACTAAGCCCAAAAGAAAAAGAAAAGGGCCTAATAAAGCTTCACTTTAAAATATGCTTAAACTTGCATGAAACACAACACCAATGCTCAACAACTGGCTCAAGTCTTGCTGTAAAACCTCTTGGCCAAACAAGAATATTAAACCATGAAGTAAGAAGGTCATACCTCAATGGCCAAACAAGCAACAAAAATTGAGCAGCACCTCTCCCCTTCTCCAAGAATTTTGGCCAACCCCTTCTCCTCTCTCGGGCTTTACCAAGAGAAAACAAAACCCCAAAAAAACATTTCAAGCACACACACAAAGAGGATGAACCAACTGGAAAACAAAATGGCAGCACCTCCCTCTCTCCAAAAATTTCGGCCAACCATAAAGACCCCCTCAGATGGAATTTTTATTCGGTACGTGCACCGCATGAACGCCTATATGCGGTACCGAATAAAAATTCACCACATGGAATTCGACTCCACGTGACTATTCAACTTAAAAATGTCAATTTTTTACGCCCGACCCTACCCGATACAACCTTAATAACACTGCGATACTACCAAAATAACACCAAATCCCCGCGTCAGTAACGTTACATTGTGATACTATCAAAATAACACTGTGATACTACAAAAATAACGCCAAATCCTCACGATAGTAACGTTACATTATGATACTATCAAAATAACAATGTGATACTACCAAAAATAACAATGTGATACTATCAAAATAACATCAAACCACAACTAATATTATAACGAACAATCATAAATGGAAAAAACTGCAAAAACAACCAGTGTATCACCGTGATAATACCAAAATAGCCCCAAATCCACATGAAAGTAATGTTATATTATGATACTACCAAAATAGCACTGTGATACTACCAAAATAACATCAAATCCCCAAGACATTCACTTTACATTATGATATCACGAAAATAACACTGTGATACTAACATCAAACCCCAACTAATATTCTAATGAACAATAAAAAATGGGGAGCAACTGCAAAAACAACCAGTGTATCACCATGATATTACCTAAATAACGCCACATCCCACCCAACCGAAACTTAGCGTTAAAACCCATCTAAAAATAGAGCAAACTTCATTAGCAATAAAATTATTCCTTAAAACCTAGAACTTAAGTCCTCAACGTACATGTCGATGTCCTTCTGCCGCATCTAAACTCTGCTCAATCTCATTATTCTCGAAAATATTCTAAGATTCCATCTTTTTATTATGTTTCTCAGGATTATTTTGATATTCCACCAACATTTCTTCATAAAAAATTATTTCCATCAAACCAGCTCCAGCGAACACGAGGCAAAAAATGAGAATATACCGAATCCCTAAACCCTAAAGCAGACAAAATGTCACTTTTTTTCAATTGGCGGGAATAAAAAAGGACAAAAAGGCGTTTTTTTTTTTGGCGGGATTCTAGCCGGGTAGGGTAAAAAATTGACATTTTTAAGGTGAAAATCCACATGGAATTCCACGAGGCGAATTTTTATTCAGTACCGCATGTAGGCGTTCATGCGGTGCACGTACTGATTAAAAATTCTCTCAGATGGGGCTTTTATAGCCACGAAGGAGAAGAACTCACCTGAACTTACCTGGGGTGAGTCGAACGAAAGGAGATGAGAATGGCGCCAAACATCGCAGGGGCGTGGTGAGCAGATGGCGCAGGGAGCAGGCGAGGGTAGGTGGAAGCTTTATCAGAGCTGGAAGCACGTGGAAGGGGACCTCGGTCGAAGCTTAGCAATCAAAGAGAGGGCTGCTCGGCTAGGGTGAATTCGACCCTAGGTTCGAGCGCGACAACTTGCGGGAGAAGAAGGGGATCGGGCTCGGTTCGAGCGAGGACTGTGGGATTAGGGATTGAGCCAACGGAGAAAGCCAAGGAAAAGGCGTGAGCGTGGGTCAAACATTAGAATTAGGGATTTTAATTAGATATATATTTTTTTAAATAAAGATTTTTTTTAAACGTGTCAAATTTCGTGCAATTTATTTGTGCGTGACATCCTAGCAAAATGAGTGCCCTGCCTAACTAAAATCGATGTTCCGGACATGGCGGCG